>JAWPHD010005882.1:0-154416 GCA_037043455.1 Cyrtodaria siliqua | reverse complement strand
CCATTAGTAGTTAGTCGAGTAGAATTATTAGTGACGTGTGTATTGTAATTATTGTAGTGTGTAGTTCACAATGTCTATAGACATGACGTCCATAAAGGATCTTACGGAAATGGGTAAGGAGTTAGGGTATGCTGGAGAGGAGCTTAGAACCTTTGTTAAAGAAGAACAGGCTAGGGAAAGGGAATTTAGACTTAAGGAAAGAGAATTAGCAAAGCGGGAAAGGGATGAAGAGAAAGATAGGTTAGAAGTAGAAGGTAGACTAGTTAAAGATAAGCTAGAATTAGAAAGTAGATTAGCTAAAGAGAAGATAGATGCTGATAAAGAGAAGCTAGAATTAGAAGGCAGGTTAGCTAAAGAGAAGCGAGATGATGAAAGTAGAATAGTAAGGGAGAAGCAAGAGTTAGAACATGAGAGGTTCGAAACAGATGGTAGACTAGCTAAGGCTAAGATGATAATGGAAAGGGAGCAAAAAGAGTTTGATCATAAGTTAGCTTTAGAGTTGGAAGCAGCTAAGACACATAGTAAGGAAAGTAAAACTGAAGGGAAAGATAGTTATTCCGGGAAGTTAACAGGTTCGAAGTTACCATACTTTGATGCTGACAAAGATAACATGGACAGTTACTTGTTACGGTTCGAGCGTTATGCTGAGTTACAGGAATGGACCAAAGATAAGTGGGCAGTTCATTTAAGTGCGTTATTGAGAGGCAAGGCCTTAGATGTATTTTCTAGATTACCTAGTGTAGATGCTCTTGACTATGACAAGTTAAAGGATGCTCTTTTAAAGAGATTTGAGCTAACTGAAGAAGGTTTTAGAAAGCGGTTTAGAGCTTGCTTGCCTGAGAAAGGCGAGTCATTTATTCAGTTCATTAGTAGATCTAGAAATTACTTAGATAGGTGGTTAGAGTTAGGGAAGGTAGCGCAGACTTATCAGGGCCTCATAGATTTCTTGTTGCGGGACCAGCTATTCAATGTTTGTAGTAGAGATCTGTTCTTATTTCTGAAAGAAAGAAAATTAGCTAGTGTAGGAGAAATGGCAACACAAGCAGATCAGTTTGCCGAGGCTAGAGGTGGAGCTCATAATGTAGTGTCGAAAGACAGAACTTTTAGAGATAGGCAAGGGGACGATCATAAACAGAAAGGCCAGAGTGGAAACTATAGAGGTGGAGGAAGTTCGATGGGTGCTAGAGGAGGTAGCAATAGTGGTAACATAGGTAGACCTTTTATTCGTTGTCGTCACTGTAATGGGAATCATGCTTCACATGAGTGTAGGAAAGCGGTGAAAGTGTCCGCTGTCGTAGACAACTTTAGTGACAATAGTAGAGTGGACAACAATGTAGGGAGTCAGAACCAAGGTTTTAACAACCCATGGAATTTCGGTAGAGGTTGAGGTGGTCAAAACCGAGGTAGAGGTAGAGGCAGAGGTAGTAATAGTCCGGGTATTAAAACCGAGAGTAGTAGCTGTTGTGTTAAAGCGGATGGTGTAATGGCGAAGATCGGAACATGTCTCTTTCCGTATGCAAATCTTCCAACGGCAGATGGTAGAGTGAACGGCACGGACGTAATTGTAATGAGGGATACAGGTTGTACAGGTGTGGTAGTTAGGCGTAGTTTAGTTACGGATGACCAGTTGGTAGGTAAACAGTCACCGTGTATGTTGCTAAATAAGTCGGTAGAGCACGTGCCAATAGCGAGAATAGATGTAGATACACCTTTCTTTAAAGGGACTACAGAGGCACTATGTATGGATGACCCGATGTATGATTTAACGATAGGGAACATAGATGGTTCAGCACTTCCGGTAATGTCCGATTTTAGAAGTAGCATAAGTAATGCCGTAGAGACTAGAGCGCAGGTTCAGAAGCAAGCTCAGGCTTATAGAAAATTAAAGGTTCCTGCAGCCGTAGGTGACATATCTAAAGCGGAGTTTATAGAAGCACAAACTCAAGACGAGTCATTAGGTCCTTGTAAAGTGAAAGCCAAGGATGGGGTAGTGAAGAAGTGTAAAGGGTCCGGTAGTTGTAAGTTTGTACATAAGAATAGGTTATTGTACAGAGAATTTGAAGATAGCGGTAGTAGACAGTTTCACCAATTAGTGGTACCTACCCAGTATAGAACGACAGTGCTTAAGGTAGCTCATGAGTCGATTATGGGAGGTCATTTAGGCGTAAAGAAAACGTCAGATAGAGTATTGGCAGAATTTTATTGGCCAGGCGTTAGTGGAGATGTAACTAGGTATTGTAGGTCCTGCGATGTATGCCAAAGGACAGTACCAAAAGGTCGAGTGACCAAAGTACATTTAGGTCAGATGCCACTGATAGATACACCATTTAAGCGGGTAGCCGTAGACATAGTTGGACCAATTTTTCCAGTGTCGGATAGAAAAAATAGGTACATTTTAACCATGGTAGACTATGCAACTAGGTATCCGGAGGCAGTAGCATTGCCCTCAATTGAAACTGAGAGAGTAGCTGAGGCATTAGTTGATATGTTCAGTAGGCTAGGTGTACCAGAGGAAATGCTGACTGATTGTGGGTCACAGTTTACGTCAGAACTTATGGCTGAAGTAAGCAGGTTATTGTCTTTGCGTCAAATCATGACAACACCATATCACCCTATGTGTAACGGGTTAGTCGAACGATTTAACGGGACGTTAAAGCAAATGTTACGGCGTATGTGTACCGAGAGACCCAAAGATTGGGACAAGTATCTCAATGCTTTATTGTTTGCATTTAGAGAGGTTCCACAAGAGAGTTTAGGATTTTCTCCGTTTGAGTTATTGTACGGTAGGTCAGTTAGAGGTCCCATGAGGATTCTTAGAGAGATGTGGGCAGGTGAAGTAGATAGTGATGAGGTTAAGACTACATATCAGTATGTTTTAGATCTGAAGGAGAAACTAGAGGAGACTTGTAAGATAGCTCAAAGTCAGTTAGTTAAGGCAAGTACCAAGTATAAACGGTACTATGACCAGAAAGCTAGAGCTAGGAAGTTTAAGATAGATGACCAGGTGTTACTGTTACTCCCGACCGACAATAACAAGTTGTTATTACAATGGAAAGGTCCGTTTTACGTTAGAGGGATAGTGAACACTATGGATTACCGTATCGAGATAAACGGAAAGTTAAAGACCTTTCATGCGAATATGCTGAAAGAGTATATAAGTAGAACCGATAATGTGCAACAAGGGGTGTTAACCGTAGTTAATGTTGCAGTTATTGAGGATAGTGAGGAAGACAGTAGTGAGGACACTAGTCCCATGTATTTTCCCACTAGTGTAGGTAGGGAGAGAGCAGCCGATGTAGACATATCGGGCATGCTTAGTGTAGAGCAGCAACGAGAGATTGGTAGTTTACTCTCGGAGTTCAGTGATGTCTTGTCCGAAAACCCGGGGCAGACAGATGGAGTGCAACATGATATTGTACTCACATCAGGGGAACCAATAAGAATTAAGGGGTATCCCATTCCATTTCACTCCCGATCAATTGTTGATGAGGAGGTGAAAGACATGTTGAAATTGGGTGTCATCGAACCTTCAAACGCCCCATTTTCATCCCCAGTCGTACTTATTAAGAAGAAAGATGGGTCAATTCGATTCTGCATCGATTTTAGGCAGCTCAATAAACGTACCATCTTTGATGCAGAGCCAATGCCTAATATTGAGGAGGTATTCTCTAAACTTGCGGGATATTCGTATTTCTCCAAGTTAGACCTCAGTAAAGGGTATTGGCAAGTCCCACTTTCAGACCGAGCTAAAGAGATGACCTCCTTCGAAACTTCGCAAGGACTTTTTAAGTTCAAGGTCATGCCCTTTGGTCTCGTAAACGCCCCAGCAACATTCTGTAGGTTAATGAGGAAAGTCCTGAAGGATTTGTCCAACACAGACAGTTTTGTAGATGACATCCTGGTGTTTACAACAACATTTGAAGACCATATTAAGGCTCTACGTAATCTGTTGGAACGGCTACGCCGGTTTAAACTGACTGCAAAACCTAGCAAGTGTCACATGGGTTACGCAGATATAGAGTGTCTGGGTCATGTTGTCGGGAGGGACCAGAAATTGAAACCCAACCCCGACAAGGTTAAGGCAATTCAGGAAGCACCAAGACCCGAGACAAAGAAACAAGTTAGGTCATTTTTAGGGTTAGCGGGTTTTTACAGGAAGTTTATTCCAAACTTTTCGGCTATAGCTGCACCTTTGTCAGACTTGACAAAGAAAGGTCAACCCAATAGGATAACTTGGGGGGAAAGCCAGGAGCGAGCTTTTGTCTCTTTAAAGGGGAGTCTGGTCAAAACCCCAATACTAAAATTACCTGAACTTGACCAGGAGTTTATCCTCAGAACGGATGCCTCCGATATCGGGGTGGGTGCAGTCCTACTGCAAGAGCAAGATGGGTGTAGTCTCCCCGTGGCTTACGCAAGTCGGAAACTATTACCCCGGGAATGTAACTACTCTGTTATCGAAAGGGAGTGTCTTGCAGTAGTGTGGGGTGTCAGTAAATTCCACCGATATGTTTTTGGTAAGGAATTTGTCTTGGAGACTGACCACCAACCGTTAGCTTATATGAATAAAGCTAAGGTAGCTAACAGTAGGTTAATGAGGTGGGCACTGACTCTGCAGCCTTACCGGATGAAAATTAAAGCGATCCGAGGAAAGGACAATATTGGGGCAGACTATTTAAGTCGCCGCACATAATGACCGGTTTAATACAATAGTGTATTGCAGTGTATTGTACAATAGTAGTATATGTTACGACAGGGTAGTGTACAATTGTAGAATAGTGTTGAAATTGTAATTACATGTTATAGTTAGGTTATAACTGCAGTGGTAATAGTTAACATACTCAAGCGATTGAGCGATCAGCGTGTACGTGTTGTCGCTCGTGTGCTCAGAAGAATTAATAGTTTCTTAACGTGTAAATATTAAGTTATCATTTTGTTGAATTTTAAAAGTGTAGCACTTTCTTTAAGTGGGGAGATGTTGTCACAAAATGTCACGGGTAGAGCGTACTGGTCGTATATAGCTCTTGTATCGGTTACACCCAAAATCTATTGTTCGAGTTGAAACAATTTCACAATATTCATGATCTATTCATGTAACACGTAAAAGCGTGCACATTTTAAGTGGCCGCCAGAGAGGCCGTGTCATAAGTTTAGTTTTGTGCTAATGCATGTAAACGTATAGGTATATTTTCCTTAAACGGCAAAATTGTATAAGGGGCCTCGCGTGTAGATTCAATACTGTAGATTTAGCCACGTTTGTCACGGACTGAACGGGGGAAATAATGATTTGGGCGTAATGTTTGCTATAAAACCCATTGTCTTCTAGCTATCGCCGGGATCATCGATAGTACTTTGTTGGAACAGAGATTGGACGGCAAATTTCACAGGCAACATGTGGTTAGTAATTTTATTAAACTTTTATCGTATATTTGTATTCAGTGGGCGGCGCCATCTTGTTTGGCGGTTACGACATCCGGTTAGCATTGATGTTTCTCAAACATAACTTTAGACTAGCATATGATTTTGAAGTTACTTTATTAGATGTAATTATTGTAATTGATCATTAATTGTAAAACAATATTAATTTGATAACAGTGGATAATAGGTGCATTAGTTAACGTTGGCGTATAACCCGGTGATTGTAATACACGATTGTTCACATTAGTTAACAATGAGATGAGTGACAAGAATAAATGCGTGCATGCATAACTCAGTGAGTGTAATATATGAGTAATTTGATCATGTTTATATTACATGTATTAGGGGCATTGATTAACAGCGACGTACATAGCGTATACATGGCGTTGTAGAATATGTATACATTGCTACTCATCATTAGTACAGCTTACATATATTGATTGAATAATGATTTGTTTGGGTAATGGTAATTATGCAAGATTGTTATGTTTGTCAACCGACATCTAAAACGTATGTATAATTACAGCCTAAGCCATCCAGGATATAAGCCATCCAGGGTTGGAGTAAGCCATCTAGGTTTGGATATCCAGGAGTGGAGCTAAGCTTCCACGAATAACGTTTACAAGCGGTGTAGACGGTCCCCGTACCTGCTCAGCCAGGTTTTACTAACGACAACCCCCGGGACACAAGGTGGGCCCGTTACCAGTCCTCAATGGAGGAATATCATTCACAATCTCAGTGGAGATTAACTATCATTGCATCGCGTCATCAACCCTTACAGAAGGCATTTGATGACAATCATCCATTGAATTCGCGCATCATCATCTTCATGAGCTCTCGCGCATCACAGTTATCGCGCTAGATCAACATTGTTATAGCTTTAACAACACTTTAGTGTCTTAGACATTCAGTATTTATAACAATACTAAGAACGTCTTAAACGTTCAGGAGAACATTCTTTTCATAGTTCATTTGTGTATTCGCTTGTTTTTTTTAGATAATTGTATATATATTAAACATATTTTAAAAGTTGCATTCAATTTATGTAAATGCATTCACCGTCATTGATTCTTTCCTGAGTTAGCCCAACCACTAAGGTCATCCTGTGACAATTGGTAACAATTTTGCTATGATATGTGCAAGGAAAAGTAATTACTATCGGGAGCTATTTTAAATTTGATATATACTAATTTGATCAAACGATATAATAATTACTATTTGATTGGAATGTAAATGCTGATTTTAAAATGTTGTAACCGGAATATTGTGACATATGTACTATTTACTTATACTGATTTGTTTTTGTACTGATCGAATGTGCCAGAAAAGAATATTGCCATAGACTACCAGATAGAAGCTTTATAATACACGTTGCAGAGAGATGTTTTTATAAAATATAAACTAGCCACGTGTCGTAACGAGGATTAATAGTATGCATTTCTTGACTTTCACAAGCTACAAGAAACAAGTTTGGATTTACACACTGGCTGATAGATATTAAGTTCTTTTACAAAGTATTTGTTAAAACAGGTACACCATGTATATCAGGTAAACATATTTAAGTAAATCTGTATTTATATTTTCACCATCTTTGTAATTTCAATCAAATAGCATCCATACAGAAAAAATGGTGAACAAGCCGAGCAGGAAATGTAGCATTTACAGAACACAGTCAGCCAAAAACACTTAGTGCGCCAATAAAATGCACCAAATGTACCGCAGTGTTACACTGCCAGCAGTGAACTGATGCTTTGCAACAAACTTTCTTGTTGAGCGTTTTCATGTTTACGTTTTAACAATTACCTCAAAAGCACAGGCAAAGTCTTCCTTGTATAAATGAGTTGGAAGAAAAGGTTATATGTCCAACAGGAAGAGTAGCAGTCACACAACACAATCACTCCAAAAAGTGTAACAACGCAAAGGTGATTCAAAAAGTACATCACAAACACATTCAGTAAAAAGCACATCACAAACATATAAGGGTTGACAACAGGGGTACTGTCTTGGAACGGTCGGTGGCAAAAGGGACCACCGGGGAGTTTAAACCGGTTCAATGGTGAACCAAACCTAACTCTTACCCTGTTCTCATCCCTAAACAACAGGACAGTGTAAATAAAAATAATCCACGCTGAGTTAACCCCTTACATTTGAGAAAGCATATACAGGTGTAATAAGAAAAAACACAGAAGTTGTATTCCAGTTGTCAGCAAAGACTATGAGTGCCTGAACTTATACATATAATGCACACATGCGTTCAGCTGAAGAGAACATATTTACTTCTCACATACAGAGATCTTGAGTTAGATGTTGCAAAATGCCAGTGTAGTTGTTTTTATGCGTGTGCACTGCGTGATAGGTATGCAACATTTCCTGTTCGACTTCCGTATATATAATTCAGTTATTATGAGATTTATTATGAGATTTATCATAGGGACTTCTATCCCGATAGATAATACACCCACATAAACGAACGATTGCATTAGCACTGGGGGTAAACCCGGTATCAGCCAAATGGATTCTCGACGAAAACGAGTCACGGTTTCGCAACGATAGTGGTATCGGTGGCGCCACAAAGAGTCAATACGCCTTTGGTGATATCACTTATTATAATAGGCGATATCGACAAATGGTGTTTAGAAAGGTAATACGACACCCCACACTGATTAAGTTTTAAATGTTCTCCTACTGAACAGTAGCCAGGTAAGTGTACACACGTAGACTCATAAAGTTGGTATGAATCGCACTATATATCGTCTCCGTATAAGTTATATAGAATAGTTTTATGATTTATCACGTACTTTGATTCAGTTGTTTATATCATTGCTTTTGTATATTCCTGTGACTTTCAATACAATGTATAACTACTTCTATACATGATTTTTTAAGAATTATATTTCATTTTACAAATCGATGTAAAAATGTTGCTTATAGAGAAACTATGCAAAACTCTTCTTTAAAACATAATTATTTAACATATATCTTAGTGCTTAATGATACATTTCGGAATGAAAACTAGCTAAAATACAAAATAGTTACCAGTTTCAATCGAAATATACGTTGGTAAATATATTAGGTATATATATATACTTTTTATTATATATATATATAATTGGTAAATTTATGTAGTATAAATACATTTTGAAGAAAATAGGTCACACAGAAAGAACATTTTGTTCACCAAGTCAGGTTCATAAGAGGATCACACAGATGAAGTTTAATCAACATCCCACGAACAGAAGCTGAGATTCAAAACGTGTACCTAATACCAGACGTGCCGTATATTTTCGAAGAAAGTAGGTTACAGCGACAGCGATAATAGCCTTAGCATATTCGGGAACATATTGGTGCAGTTTGAAGAAGAAGAAAGTAGGTCACAGCGAAAACGATAATATGCTTATCATATCAGGTCAATACGAGGAACATATTGATGCAGTTTGATCAAGGCCCACCAATAGAAGTACAGATTCAGAACATTACCCTAACACCGGACGTGATCTTTATTTTGAATAATGTAAGTCACAGTGACTACACAATTTATTCCCCAAAACAGTTCGATAAGTACATGTATTTGCATGCAAAATGTAGGCATGCAGTTCGGGTTGAATCCATGTCTTAGAAGTCAAGATAACCAGAACGTGTACCTTAACTTGGGCGTAATCTGGTAATGTGTATTATGTATGCTACACGAGTGTCTGAGCTTTCATGTGACATCACAAACACAAAGGGCTAACATTAGGAACTGCTGCCTTGGAACGGTCAGTAACAAAAATGCATTATAGTAAGACAAAAGATGATTTATGACAAACATCAAACACTGTTGTCCTTTGAGGATTTAGGGAGACGTCATAATTTAGGCAGACGTCACAACATGTTCAGTCATCGCACAATCAAAGATGAAAGTAGGTGGCGAAGTGTAAATTGATCAACAACTAAACATGAAGTGCATTTCAAAATGATAGGTAGGGGTTTAGATGTTTTTAATTTGCGAGAAACATACTTGAGGTATATATATATATGTTTCTGTATGTCAAATTCCCTGATAAAGGCGAGCTTTGCAACACATGATTATAATTCTCATTATATCTAACTTCAGAATCATTAGACTGTACGAAC
Source organism: Cyrtodaria siliqua (assembly GCA_037043455.1). Taxonomy (NCBI): domain Eukaryota; kingdom Metazoa; phylum Mollusca; class Bivalvia; order Adapedonta; family Hiatellidae; genus Cyrtodaria; species Cyrtodaria siliqua. The sequence goes on along the minus strand of JAWPHD010005882.1, from coordinate 144,888 downwards.
GATAAGTTTACATGTACGAAAGACAATATGTGTATTTAAATCCAGCAAAAGTTTCGAGAATTGAGAGAGACACCTAAGTAAAGGGTCAAAATGGTAAAAAATGCTTTTAGGTTCTATACCACAATGGTTGCAGAATATGCATATAATACGGAATATCGTGTGTTGCAAAGCTCACCCATATCAGCGAATTTGACATACATAAACATATATATATCTCACGTATGTTACTCGCAAATTGAAAACATTCAAATCCTACTTAGCTTTCAGGACATAATGGTCACCTAAGAAACTAGATTCATTCTACAACTAGATTCATTCTACTTAAAAAATTGTCTAGGGCCAATTATGGAATAATCGGAATAGTATACACTGCTACCTTAATTGGCAAGGATATCAAAGTAATCTAGTGACTGCAATGAACACGATTAAATGGTATCATGTTGAATCGTAAAATAGGTATCACTGAAATATCATCTCGTATTAACATGATTATGCGTTTAACATAATCGTCAAACTCCCAATACTTACGGATAAGACGAACTTCTTTCTACTCTTGGTATATTTTAATTGCGACTGAATTTCATTCGCTAAACCATGTAAAAAGATGTCACGATGTTTTGATATCGACAACAATGACTTTTGAGAACTTTTGAGAACTTTTGTTCGATATGTTTACATTAGTTGAGTGCGACTTACTGCAGTTCATCTCATCAGCACCGTCGATACAGTCTAAATTCCAATCACACTTATAAACCAACGGGATACACTTTCGTGGCGTGGTATGATTGCTTCCAGCACTACATGTAAACTCCTCTTCTGTGCAGTTGTATATCTCTGAAATTGTTAGGCATGAACTGATTAATGTATCGATAGCTCATAAGGACATACATTTCAATTTTGGACGTGTATCTGTTGTCCAATTGAAAATGATCTCTTAAAGTTATAATTATAATACACATGAGTGCATGTCTGAAATGATAGTTACCGCCGTGTGGCGACCGTAAAAAGTCTCCCCGTACATCCAAGCAATATTGTTATCTTTACATCCCACAGGGATTTTATGAATTTCAGTTTCATCCTTAAACACATGTCTTACTTATACCACGTTGAAGTTTTTATGTCCATCGACATTTTGGCTCAATTTAATTTGGTTTTCCTTGTCTTGTCTTGTGATCTTTAACCGTCCGTCAGAAAGTTGATCCTACGGATCTTTGGTAAGAGACTGCTTAGTATCTCTAATAACTACTCATTATAATGCAGCTATTATGTAACACGTTTCTCCATTGGCTAACGTCCAAAATTTAGCGGCCTTAAAACGCCTGATTTACCGTCTGAAAAGTATGTGACGTCACATAACGTTGTTTCAAGCTACGTCATTGGATGACGTCAACAAAATGCCGTTACCGATGAATTGGAGTTTTCATAGAAATACAGGTGTGTATGTATAATTTTACTTTATATTTCTGGCATTTAAATGGAAAAGTATTAGAATTGAGATAACCATGCTAAGATGTTCAATCTGGGACGGAATGATAATCTTAGCATGGTTATCTCTTAATTGGCCCTTATTTTGCTTTCGCAGAATGTTATTATATTCCAATTTGCATATGTGTCTTTTAATTAAAACACTTAAAATAAATAGTTAACCTCTTCGGTTACACTCTGCGTCATCTATACGTCATCTGTACACATTGATTCCACATAATTCTACCTTTCTTAGATCTAAACCATATGTATACCTTACACCTTAAACATTCAATCGGCAATTTCATGTTCCTCTCGATAACTTTACCCAGAATTTTAATAACGGATCAAAACGTTCAATAACTCTTCTTGAAAAATAGTTCGGTCAAGACGCAGGGTGTTTCACTCTAAAAGTATGTGTAATGCTAAGAGGTACATTTGTCCACCATTAAATCAGCTGTTAATGGCAGAATATTTAATGTTTGTCTAGCTTCAAACGTTGATTGACGTACATTATTTATGTAATGTTTTACTGAAAAAAATTGGATTTCGTGAACATCAATACATTGCGGGTAAGCCCAAACTGTTAAAAATAAAATATTGTAGATCTACAAACACGTTCGTCTGTCAGGTAATAGTTTCAGTAACGTAACACAGATGGGGATGTTCTTTGAGCAACATCCTATGGGATATATGTTTCTCAACTTATTCTACTTTTAAAATATATATAAAAAGAAATATTCTGCGACAAGAACTTTCACAACCTGACTTCTATGGTGCCGTGATATACAAACTTCGTTAGAGTTGGTATCCTTAAAATGTATTAAAATAGATTATGACCCTATCATTTTGCAACGCGCTGCATATTTAGTGGTTTACCCATTTAGTTTGCTACTGTGCTTTCCTCTTTGATTGTGCAATGACCGGACAGAGTATGGACCCTATGATGACGTCTACCTATATACTCAAACGACGGAAGCATTGCAGGCAGATAATAAAATGTAAAAAGAGTTAATTAAATGCTGTAAGTATGGCACACTTGTCTCCCCTAAAATTATTTTCTTTTGAAATTTTAAATAATTAATTCGCTATATAGATGATAATATTCAACGTTTTATTTAAATATGAACTTCCCTTTATAAGAAAAATCGTAAAGAATAACGAATGGCGTTTAAATCTGCCCACTTGCTCAAGTACAATTTATAATAAATTATACATCGACAAATTGTGTTTGTATTTGTTGGCGGTCTGGTTAAGTGAAATTCTTATATTCCTATCTCACGGCAGGTAATAGGTATTATTAGAGACGTATATAAACACATGACATGTCCAGTTTAGTGTGACAATCCGTTGATAAAGTATATACACATTGATGATCTGTACAGTTGTACCTGACAATCCGCTTCTACATCAAATATATAAAGCTTGGTGATCTGTACGGTCAGCGTGACAATCCGGTGATACAGTATATACATATTGATGATCTGTCCAGTCCAGCCTGGCAATCCGGTGGTACAGTATATCTGTCCAGTTTAGCGTGACAATCCGGTGGTACAGTATATAAATATGACTGATCTGTCGAGATCAGCGTGACAGTCCGGTGATACATAATATACAGATTGAAGATCTGTCCAGTTTAACAGTGACAATGCAGTGATACAGTATCTAGCGATTGATGATCTTCCAGTCCAGCGTGCCAGTCCGGTAGTACTGTATATAAATATTGATGATCTTTCCAGTTCAGTTTGACAATCCGGTGCTAAAGTATATAAACAATTATGGGAGGTCCGATTCAGGGCTACAATCCGGTGATACAGTATATGAAGATTGATGATCATCGAATATGTTTCTTATCGTATTACGCATCTAACATAATCGACAAACTCCATAACATTTTCAGATAAGTAGAGTTTCTTTCCTTTGTTAATGTAGTTTAGCTGTGACTGACATTATCAATAACATTGAGTTTTGAGACTTATAATTATGTTCAATATGTTTACCTTAGTTGAGTACAACTTACCACAGATCATCTCATCAGCACCGTCGATACAGTCTAAAAAACCATCACACTTACGAAACAACGGGATACACTTTTGTGGCGTGGCATGTTTACTTCCAGCACTACATGTAAACGCATCTTCTGTACAGTTGTGTAACTCTGAAATTTTAGACATAAAATATATCGATAGCTCATAAGGACATACATTTGAATTTTGGATGTGTATCCATTTTAAAATGATCTCTTAAAGATACCATTACAGTACACATGAGTGCATATCTAAAATGAAAACTAATGCCGTGTGGTGACCGTAAATAGTCGACCTGTACATCCAATTAATATTGTTAGATATTCATCTCACAGGGATTATATGACTTTCATAGATCCAGTTTCATCCTGAAAAATGGAATGTAGCGACTCAGTCAGACACCTCATTCATTGAGAGTTTTGAAAAACTTTGAAAAAGGTGAAAGAATTATCAAACTCGGATGATAAACAAAAAAATATATGACCATTTGAAGGTTGTTCTAAAACGGATATGGGAGCCGCCATTTTGAGAACTATGACGTCATAGTTCAAAAGGGCCATATATTGAATATTGATAAATATCATTTAAAGCAAATCACTGCAAATGAATGCAAACTCCTTAACTGGTCATATAAAGAATTATTGCCATTTAGTATACATAATTTTCATACAGCTATTTTCATTTTTTTCTATACAAATCAGTAAATTTTCAAATTTATCAATATTCCATATATGGTCATTTAGATCTATGATGTCATAGCTTTAAAAATGGCGGTTTCCATATCCTCTACAACAGAATTTTCAAATGATCATATCTTCTTTATTTATTATCCGATTTCGATAATTATTTCACCCTTTTCCAAGTTGTACAGAACTCTCAATAATAAAGATTGTTTGGCTGTGTCGCTATATTCCCTTTAAAAACATGTCTTATGCACATGCCTTGTCTATTTGGGCACTGAAGACAGGATAATAGCGAGGATTGTGCGCATAAAAAATCGATTCAAGCTAACCAGTAGGCCTTATTGCCTACTGACCGTTCCAAGTCGGTAAACCTGTCTTCACCACCCTTTCTGTTGTTTTTATCTCTTTCATTGTATTTTCAAGTCCTTGTTTGCAGTACAGTGCGGACCTACGATGCCATTGCGTTCGGACGCTGTGGTTTCTATAGGACCCTATATCTCATTTTTACTTAAACCACGTTGAAGGTTTGATGTTCATGGGCATTTTGGCCAAATTTAATTGGGTTTTCTTTAACTTTTAATGTGATCTAAAATTAGATACTTGTGTAGAGTTTTGGAGACCCTTTTAATCGTCCGTCAGATATCACATATTATTCCTACTGATTTTGGACCAGAGACTACTTCGTATCTCTAATAGCTACTAAGTGACCCTTACTTCGATTTGCATAGAATGGTATTACATTCCAATTTGCATATGAGTTTTTTGTTAAAAACACGTAAATAAATAGTTCACCTCTTCGGTTACATTCTGCGTCAGCTATACACATTCCACATAACTCTTAGATATAAACCATATGTATGCCTTACACCTTACATATTCAATCATAGGCAACATCGTTCTATTTTCCTTTCGAAACTTTTCCCAAGATGGTTAAAAAAATACTTGTACCAACATTTTCGTCGGTAAGGTTATATATTCTAGTCGAATTGAGGACTTTAATGTTGTATAAGAAGATACTCCATCAGGGTTACCGTTACCATCACCTTCGAAGATTGCTTTATCAATTTTTTTCGCAACCCTGATCTACTTTTCAAATATAAAAGTAATACATGAACTCTTCTGCAACAAGGGCTTCCACGTCATAACTTCTATTGTGACGTGATTACAAACTTTGTAAGATACTTCGCCATAATCACTTTCATATAATATTCATTAAGCGTGTTACAAAACGTATCAAAATATGGTATGACCCTAAAATTTCGCAACGCATTGCATGTTTAGCGGTTGACCCATTTACGGTTCTCCACTATGCGTTCCTCTTTGCTTGTGCGATGACTTGACAGAGTGTGAACCTTACGATGACATATAAACTATATCCTCAGACGACGGAAGCGTTTAATGTTTGTTTTAAATCATGTCTTGTCGTATCATTAATGTTGTTTTGTATTGTTCTTGTTGTTCTGGCTTCTGCTAAGTCACGAAGTAATTGCTTTGTGGCTTTCTATTATTTTGATGTTGTATATACGTGATCATTTCCAGTTATACTTAAAATGCCTATTAATGCCTTGTTTGTAAGAGAATATAGCCTGGCGGGGATTTTCTATTTACACTATCCCGATTCACTTCGATACCAATAGGGTAAGAGTTAGGTTTATTGTACCCTGGAATCTAATCTGTTTAACACATACAAAGGGCCTTTGAAAACATCTTTGTCAAAGGAAGTGTACGTCTACGGCTCTTAACGGCTCATCCACACATTTTAGTTTAATTAGGGCCGCCCAGGTAAAAGGGAATGATACATAGATATTTGGAAACTGCCTAACTATTACTAAAATATTACAGCCATATGTTTCGTTAACGTACTCGAAGGACATACCTCCGGTTTCAAGTCCGGTGCTATCCACTGGGACACGCCAGGTCCATAAGTAATAATGGCCTGGCGAGGACAAGTCAAATTCTATTATGTGCCTTCTAATGTGCAATACGGAGTTATTATTAGGTACGATTTTTTATTCTTATGTGCAATGAGAAGTTATTTTCATAAATATTGGTAACAATGTTGCTATGATATGTGCAAGGGAAAGTAATTAATATCGGGAGCTATTTTAAATTTGATCTATTCTAATTAGGTCAAATGATATAATAATTACTACTTGATTGGAATGTAAATGCTGATTTTAAAATGTTGTAACTGGAATATCGTGACGTATGTACTATTTCCTTATACTGATTTGTTTTTGTACTGATGTTGCCGCCTGCAGATCGAATCTGTGCCAGAAAAGGATATCGCTCATAGACTACTAGATAGTAGCTTTATAATGCACGTTGCAGAGAGATGTGTTATATAATATAAACTAGCCACGTGTCCTAACGTGGATTTATAGAGGTATATACATCAGACTGTATGCATTTCTTGACTTTCACAAGCTACAAGAAACAAGTTTGGATTTACACACTGGCTGATAGATATTACGTTTTTTACGAAGTATTTTATGAAACAGGTACACGATGTATATCATTTAAACATATTTAAGTAAATCTGTATTTCTATTTTCACCATCTTTGTAATTTCAATCAAATAGCATCCATACAGAAAAAAAGGGTGAACAAGTCGAGCAGGAAATGTAGCATTTACAGAACACAGTCAGCCAAAAACACTAACTGCGCCAATAAAATGCACCTAATGTGCCGCAGTGTTACACTGCCAGCAGTGAACTGATGCTTTGCAACAAACTTTCTTGTTGAGCGTTTTCATGTTTACGTTTTAACAATTACCTCCAAAGCACAGGCAAAGTCTTCCTTGTATAAGTGAGTTTACGGTTTACTAACCCATTCAATAGTACTAAACATAAATACCTATACCATAGTACATTTGCTGCAGACAAATCTAACTCTTAAACATTGCAATTATACATTAAAAAAACAACAAATCAATTCCTATATTCTGTTTTAATGAAACAATATGACCTGGTTGCAGGAATAAAGGATATGTCACAGTTTCTTGGCAGTTATGTTTTTAAATTTGGCTAATTAATCTAGTGTTAGTATGTCTTACGTAAAACTTATGTATATTGTCAACACACTATAATTGACAGATTAATGTTGTTATAAATAACACAATAATTGTTGTGCCACTTAAGTCATTTATAAAATTGTTTAAATGTTGATTATGGTTACATTACCCTTTAATGACTTTTTGAGATTTATTTTTAAAAAGTCCACCTTAATAGAGAACAAACACCTTACCGCAAATCTCATCGTCACCATCTAAGCAGTCTACAAAACCGTCACACTGAACAGACAAAGGCATGCACACCCCATCCGAACACTGGTATTGCGTGCAGTGGATTTCTGAAACTAAAGACATGAAATCAGAATTATTTTAAAAACCCAGTTATTCGCTTGCTGGCATATATATATAACCATTGAATGAAACATGGTGTCTCAAAAAAACAACAACTTATATATTGGAAGAAAATGTTATATGTCCAACAGGAAGAGGAGCAGTCACAGAACACAGTCACTTCAACAAGTATTACAACGCAAAGGTGATTGAAAAAGTACACCACGAACACATTCAGTAAAAAGCACATCACAAACATAAGGTGGCAACAGGGGTACCGCCTTGGAACTGCCGGTGGCAAAAGGGACCACCGGGGAGTTTAAACTGGTTCAATGGTGAACCAAACCTCACTCTTACCCTGTCCTCATCCCTACATTTGAGAAAGCGTATACAGGTGTAATAAGAAAAAACACAGAAGTTGTATTCCAGTTGTCAGCAAAGACTATGTGTGCCTGAACTCATAAATATAATGCACACATGCGTTCAGCTGAAGCGAACATATTTACTTCTCACATACCAGAGAGTTCTTGAGTTAGATGATTGTAAAATGCCAGTGTAATTGTTTTTATGCGTGTCAACTGCGTGATAGGTATGCAACATTTCCTGTTCGACTTTCGTATATATAATTCAGTTATTATGAGATTTACCATTCTATCACGATAGAAAATACACCCACATAAACGAACGATTGCATTAGCACTGGGGGTAAACTCGGTATCAGCCAAATGTATTCTCGACGAAAACCTGTAACGGTTTCGCAACGATAATGGTATCGGTTGCGCCACAAAGATTCAATACGCCTTTTGTGATATCACTTATTATAATAGGCGATATCAACAAATGGTGTTTAGAAAGGCAATACGACACCCCACACTGATTAAATTTGAAATGTTCTCCTACTGAACAGTAGTAGGTAAGTGTACACACGTAGACTCATAACGTTGGTATGAATCGCACTATATATCGTTTCCGTATATGTTAAATGTAATAGTTTTATGATTTATCACATACTTTGATTCAGTTGTTTATATCATTGCTTTTATCTATTCCTGTGACTTTCAATACAATGTATAACCACTTCTATACATGTTTTTTTAAGAATTATATTTCATTTTACAAATCGATGTAAAAATGTTGCTTATAGAGAAACTATGCAAAACTCTTATTTAAAACTTAATTATTTAACATATATATTAGCGTTTAATTATATATTTCGGAATGAAAACAAGCCACAATACAAAATAGTTACCAGTTTCATTCTAAATATACGTTGGTAAATATATTAGGTATTTATATATTTTTTTTATTATATAAGGGTGAGAAAATACATACATCTACAAAATATCTTTCAAAAAGCACTGGATCCCCGAGGGGATACGACCATGTTGTTATAAATTGATAGATGGTGAAAAATCATTTATACAGTAATTTTCATAAATATATTTCGAATAACTTAGGTTACACAGAAAGAACATTTTGTTCACCAAGTCAGGTTCATAAGAGGATCACACAGATGAAGTGTAATCAACATCCCACCAATATAAGCTGAGATTCAAAACGTGTACCTAATACTAGACGTGCCGTATATTTTCGAAGAAAGTAGGTTACAGCGACAGCGATAATAGCTATAGCATATTTGGCCAAAACGAGGAACATATTGATGCAGTTTGATCAAGGCCCACCAACAGAAACGGAGATAAGAACTTTACCCATACGAGGAACATATTGATGCAGTTTGATCAATAAAAGTTCAGATTCAGAACATTACCCTAAAACGGAACGTGATCTATATTTTGAATAATGTGAGTCACAGCGACTACACAATTGGTTCCTCAAGCCAGTGCAATAAGGCAAAACATAGGCATGCAATTCGGGTTGTATCCATGTCTTAACCAGAATGTGTACCTTAAGTTGGGCGTAATCTTGTAATGTGTATTATGTATGCTACACGAGTTTGTGAGCTTTCAATAAACGTGTATATATTCTTATGCATGTACTATTATAAATAAAGAATATATAGTATATAAACAGCCATACAAGAAACAATGGTGTTTGAGATACTTATCCAAAAATGACTCAGCTAATACACCTCATAATATATACAGTAAAATGCCGGTTAGAGACGAATAACTGTCTGAAAAATGTGGGAATTTATTGATGTCTTAGTGTAGTCCAAATCGTTAGCATCATTTTCTCCTAAAATCTAACATGCGGCAATTAAAATCGCCAGTTACAGGCATCTATCAGGGACATAGCTACCTGTACGAAAAGTACGTAGTTGCTTAACACATTGCCTGCACAAATAAAACAAGTCCACACAAACAATAACACGGGGGTATAGGGAATAAAAGAGAACGTGTTTTCTAATTCAATTTTCCATGAAATTTTGAAAATAATCAACTTTTTGGTAGCAAAACAGGTTTTTAACTGTTGGGGAATACTCGCACATTGCAGCACTTAGTATCTAATGAACAATCCACTTCCTGGATGGCATGACCCTGAACCCCACTAGCATAATGTGTCTGTTGTACACTTGAACAACGCTCTAGCTATATCCCTGTCTATAATGCGAGTAAAAACGGTCAGATTTATAGAATTTTAATCATATTTATTTTTAGTATATTATTTGCCAGAGTTGGGAGGTCAGTAAAATAATACTCCAGGGAGAATGCGTTTGTGCATTAAAACAAGTAGCACCCAAATGTGCTTAAATAATGAGAATGCAAAGAAAACAACGAAATTAATAAATAGTGTATGGTGTTGAGGATACGTTCATGGTGCTTAAATAATGAGAATGCAAAGAAAACAACGAAATTAATAAATAGTGTATGGTGTTGAGGATACGTTTATGGATTGGACATTCATACCAAAAATGGTATATGGACAGATACGAAGCTGAGGCTCATGCATTTTCTTGTCGGAATGTCCGTTCCATACATTTGCATATGGTTCGAAACACCATGAGCTATTTGTTATATAATACTGAATCGATGTTTTCGATAGTACAAATATAATTAAATAGTCCACACCGTGTATATCTATGTTTTTGTATAATAATAATATCACCAAACAGTCCGCACTGCGCATGTCCTATACACTTTCGGTCCGGAAGAAGGCATCACAGCGAATGTATTATAAACTTCCGCCCTGATGCTTCGTTCTATCGGTCTGCATACCAAAACGTTGGTTTAATATGACGGACGACGGCGTGGAGGAAAAGGTAGCAAATATGTTTGATTTAAACATATTTATTGCCGTGTATATACAAGTACAATGCAATTGGGTCGTGTCACAAGTGCTACACATATTAGTTATGGCCCTTTCCTACAATGGAGTTTTAACAAATATAATGAGTGGCTATTGCTATTAACACGTATCAATAAGCTGGATAAACTGCAACAAGTAGTAGAACATGTTACGATAATAACATAAAAAATATAAGTAGAACATAGAAATAAAGAATAAAAGAGAAGCAGAAGTGGAAGAAAGAAAAAAGTATAATGCAACACACGTGACATTGCTCGGGTTGATTAGAACAGATAAAAGTGAATGGCAAACCTAAGTAAATCGATAACTATCTCTAATAAAGGTTTTTAACAGAATTAAAAATCAAACCGTTTTCCTGTGTTGTAAGATCTAACCTTCCAAACAATAATTTATTTGAGCTTAAACGTGCTGACTGGAAGAGTTCGAGCCTTTCAATACTGAATTGCGCACATTCAAAGAAGAAATAATTTGCATCTTCATTACCCTGACCGCACACCGGATAAGTAAAAATTAAGAACATTTGAATATGTTAATGACCCTGAATTTCAAATATCTAAAGGTAAATCATTCCAGAGTTTCATAGATAATGGAATAAATGAATTCATAATTATTATACTAGATGTACTGAATGAAATCTGCGAGAAATGTCCTGCGTTCATGAGGGCGTATGTAGTCCCTTCTGCTACGGTTCTTGGCAGTGGATTTGCCAGGTATTCAGGCACTATTCCATTTTTCATAAACAACATAATTTGTTTGGAACTTACGCCGTTCTTGATAACGTTAGCCACCCTAGTTCAATCATTACATTAACAATAGATACCGAACGGGTAAGACCTGTCACAATACGCGCAGCTTCGTTTTGAATTTATTCAAGTTATTTTTTTCATATTCGCTGCATACATCCGAAACAATAGCAGCATATTCTAAGAATGGACGGACATACGATCAATAGATTTGATTGAATGCCTTACGACTGAGTGTAAATCTCAAAACACTCATAGTTCCAATGATTGCCATTTGCCATCATGGCTAAAAGTAAGACGTGTTTATGATGTTCAACAAAGACAACTGGGTGTTATCTAAAATAAGATAACGCCGACGCTGCTCATTGTTTTTGGGGAATTATCTGAACTAATAATATTTTTGACCAATTACAATTATGTTCAAATCATGGTTTAGAATACCCTCCATATCATCAATTCTTGAAGTGGACACATACAAAAAACTATCATTGGCAAACAAACAAGCTATGCTTAGCATATTTTCCGATATATCATTAACATATATTTAAAATAAAAGCGGTCTGAGTACAGAGACTTAAGGAAAGCCTGCGGTTATGTTTATGATTTCAGAATAAGCGTTTCCGATAAATACTTGTTGCCTTATATTATTAAGATAACTTTCAAGTAATATATCATGAACTTCATACATAAAGGCGTTTTATGCCATACCCTATCGAATGCTCTAGAGATATCTGCGAATACAATACTCGTATACTGTTTGGCGTCAAAAGCTTGACAAATACGTTGATATACATCAATAAGTCGATGAACTGTCGAATGACCTGTGAGAAAACCAAATATTTAAAAAACAAGTTATTGGTATATAAATGGTTAAAAATAAACGTATAAAAGACCCGTTCCTCTTTTGACAAAGATATTTAATAGCAATACGTAAATATGTAAATGAGGTATAACTTGTAAATTATAACACTCACTTTTAGATTTATACACGTATTTAAATGTTGATTACGGTTACATTGACATTGTGATGCTTTTTAGAATTCCAGATTTGTAACTTACCGCAGATGTTAGTTGCACCATCAGAGCAAAGTGTATATAACTGATAACCGTCACACATATACGTAGGTATAAAGGTCGAACAGGAAATGTAGCTTCTACAGAACACAGTCAACTAAAGGCACGCATTAGAACAAACAACAGTTACAATGTTAATAGTAATTAAGTCATGTGACATCACAAACACAAAGGGTTGACAATAGGAACTGCCGCCTTGGAACGGTCAGTGGCAAAAATGCAATATAGTAAGACAAAAGATGATTTATGACAAACATCAACCGCTGCTGTCCTTTGAGGATTTAGGGAGACATCATCATTTAGGCAGACGCCTCAAAGTGTTTAGTCATCGCACAATCAAAGAGGAAAGTAGGTGGCGAAATGTAAATGGATCAACAAGTAAACATGCAGTGCATTGCAAAATGATAGGTAGGGGTTTAGATGTTTTTAATTTGCGAGAAACGTACTTGAGGTATATATATGTTTCTGTATGTCATACTCCCTGATAAAGGCGAGCTTTGCAACGCATGATTATAATTCTTATTACATCTAATTTCAGAATCATAAGACTGTACGAACGATAAGTTTACATGTACGAAAGACAATATGTGTATTTAAATCCAGCAAAAGTTTCGAGAAGTGAGAGAGCCCCATAAATAACGGGTCGAAATGGTAAAATATGCTTTCAGGTTCTATACCACAGTGGTTGGACAGAGAAAGTAGCATTCTCAACCACAAAACACAGAAACAAACACGCAAACAGACAAACAAGAAGGCAAAAGTAATAATAAATGCAAACGACATCACAAACACAAAAGGGTTGACAATAGGGCTACCGCCTTGGAACGGCCAGTGGAAAAGTAAGCCACTGGGGGGGGGGGGGGTTTAAACCGGTTCTAGGGTGCACCAAACCTCACACTTACCCTACTGTCACCTTAATAGAGAACAAACACCTTACCGCAAATTCTCATCGTCACCATCTACGCAGTCTACTAAACCGTCACACTGAAAAGGCAAAGGCTTGCACTCCCCATCCGTACATGTAAACTCGTAATCAGTGCAGTTGTATTCCGAAACTAAAGACATGAAATCAGAATTATTTTGAAAACCCAGCTATTCGCTTGCTGGCATATATAACCATATATAACCAGTGAATGAAATATGGTGTCTCAAAAATAACATAAACTTGTATATTGGAAGAAAAGGTTATATGTCCAACAGGAAGAGTAGCAGTCACACAACACAATCACTCCAAAAAGTGTTACAACGCATAGGTGATTCAAAAAGTACATCACAAACACATTCAGTAAAAAGCACATAACAAACATATAAGGGTTGACAACAGGGGTACTGTCTTGGAACGGTCGGTGGCAAAAGGGACCACCGGGGAGTTTAAACCGGTTCAATGGTGAACCAAGCCTAACTCTTACCCTGTTCTCATCCCTAAACAACAGGACAGTGTAAATAAAAATAATCCACGCTGAGTTAACCCCTTACATTTGAGAAAGCATATACAGGTGTAATAAGAAAAAACACAGAAGTTGTATTCCAGTTGTCAGCAAAGACTATGAGTGCCTGAACTTATACATATAATGCACACATGCGTTCAGCTGAAGAGAACATATTTACTTCTCACATACAGAGATCTTGAGTTAGATGTTGTAAAATGCCAGTGTAGTTGTTTTTATGCGTGTCAACTGCGTGATAGGTATGCAACATTTCCTGTTCGACTTCCGTATATATAATTCAGTTATTATGAGATTTATCGTAGGGATTTCTATCCCGATAGAAAATACACCCACATAAACGAACGATTGCATTAGCACTGGGGGTAAACCCGGTATCAGCCAAATGGATTCTCGACGAAAACGAGTCACGGTTTCGCAACGATAGTGGTATCGGTGGCGCCACAAAGAGTCAATACGCCTTTGGTGATATCACTTATTATAATAGGCGATATCGACAAATGGTGTTTAGAAAGGTAATACGACACCCCACACTGATTAAGTTTTAAATGTTCTCCTACTGAACAGTAGCCAGGTAAGTGTACACACGTAGACTCATAAAGTTGGTATGACTCGCACTATATATCGTCTCCGTATAAGTTATATAGAATAGTTTTATGATTTATCACGTACTTTGATTCAGTTGTTTATATCATTGCTTTTGTATATTCCTGTGACTTTCAATACAATGTATAACTACTTCTATACATTTTTTTTTAAGAATTATATTTCATTTTACAAATCGATGTAAAAATGTTGCTTATAGAGAAACTATGCAAAACTCTTCTTTAAAACATAATTATTTAACATATATCTTAGTGCTTAATGATATATTTCGGAATGAAAACTAGCTAAAATACAAAATAGTTATCAGTTTCAATCGAAATATACGTTGGTCAATATATTACGTATATATATATACTTTTTATTATATATATATATAATTGGTAAATTTATGTAGTATAAATACATTTTGAAGAAAATAGGTCACACAGAAAGAACATTTTGTTCACCAAGTCAGGTTCATAAGAGGATCACACAGATGAAGTGTAATCAACATCCCACGAACAGAAGCTGAGATTCAAAACGTGTACCTAATACCAGACGTGCCGTATATTTTCGAAGAAAGTAGGTTACAGCGACAGCGATAATAACCTTAGCATATTCGGGAACATATTGGTGCAGTTTGAAGAAGAAGAAAGTAGGTCACAGCGAAAACGATAATATGCTTATCATATCAGGTCAATACGAGGAACATATTGATGCAGTTTGATCAAGGCCCACCAATAGAAGTACAGATTCAGAACATTACCCTAACACCGGACGTGATCTTTATTTTGAATAATGTAAGTCACAGTGACTACACAATTTATTCCCCAAAACAGTTCGATAAGTACATGTATTTGCATGCAAAATGTAGGCATGCAGTTCGGGTTGTATCCATGTCTTAGAAGTCAAGATAACCAGAACGTGTACCTTAACTTGGGCGTAATCTGGTAATGTGTATTATGTATGCTACACGAGTGTCTGAGCTTTCATGTGACATCACAAACACAAAGGGTTAACATTAGGAACTGCTGCCTTGGAACGGTCAGTAGCAAAAATGCATTATAGTAAGACAAAAGATGATTTATGACAAACATCAAACACTGTTGTCCTTTGTGGATTTAGGGAGACGTCATAATTTAGGCAGACGTCACAACATGTTCAGTCATCGCACAATCAAAGATGAAAGTAGGTGGCGAAGTGTAAATTGATCAACAACTAAACATGAAGTGCATTTCAAAATGATAGGTAGGGGTTTAGATGTTTTTAATTTGTGAGAAACATACTTGAGGTATATATATATATATGTTTCTGTATGTCAAATTCCCTGATAAAGGCGAGCTTTGCAACACATGATTATAATTCTCATTATATCTAACTTCAGAATCATTAGACTGTACGAACGATAAGTTTACATGTACGAAAGACAATATGTGTATTTAAATCCAGCAAAAGTTTCGAGAATTGAGAGAGACACCTAAGTAAAGGGTCAAAATGGTAAAAAATGCTTTTAGGTTCTATACCACAATGGTTGCAGAATATGCATATAATACGGAATATCGTGTGTTGCAAAGCTCGCCCATATCAGCGAATTTGACATACATAAGCATATATATATCTCACGTAAGTTTCTCACAAATTGAAAACATTCAAATCCTACTTAGGTTTCAGGACATAATGGTCTCCTAAGAAACTAGATTCATTCTACTTAAAAAATTGTCAAATTGTCTAGGGCCAATTTTGGAATAATCGAAATAGTCTACACTGCTACATTAATTGACAAGGATATCAAAGTAATCTAGTGACTGCAATGAAAACGATTAAATGGTATCATGTCTAATCGTAAAATAGGTATCACTGAAATATCATCTCGTATTAACATGATTATGCGTTTAACATAATGGTCAAACCCCCAACCTTTACGAATAAGAAAAACTTGTTTCTACTCTTGGTATATTTCATTAGCTAAACGATGTAAAAAGATGTCACAATGTTTTGATATCGACAACAATGACTTTTGAGAACTTTTGTTAGATATGTTAACATAAGTTGAGTACGACTTACTGCAGTTCATCTCATCAGCACCGTCGATACAGTCTAAATAACCATCACACTTATTAACCAACGGGATACACTTTCGTGGCGTGGTATTTTTGCTTCCAGCACTACATGCAAACGCCTTTTCTGTGCAGTTGTAAATCTCTGAAATTGTTAGGCATGAACTGATTAATATATCGATAGCTCATAAGGACATATATTTCAATTTTGGACGTGTATCTGTTGTCCAATTTAAAACGATCGCTTAAAGTTATAATTATAGTACACATGAGTGCATGTCTGAAATGAAAGTTACTGCCGTGTGGCGACCGTAAAAAGTCTCCCCGTTCAACCAAGCAATATTGTTATCTTTACATCCCACAGGGATTTTATGAATTTCAGTTTCATCCTTAAACACATGTCTTACTTATACTACGTTGAAGGGTTTATGTCCATCCCCGTTTTTGCTCAATTTAATTGAGTTTTCCTTGTCTTGTTTTGTGATCTTTAACCGTCCGTTAGATATTATTCCTACGGATCTTTGGTAAGAGACTGCTTCATATCTCTAATAACTACTCATTATAATGCAACTATTATGTAACACGTTTCTCCATTGGCTAACGTCTAAAATTTAGCGGCCGTAAAATGCCTGATTTACCGTCTGAAACTTACGTGACGTCACATAACGTTGTTACAAGCTACTGGGCCTTGAGCCAGGAAAGAAAAAAATCGATATTGTTACCAACTCAAGGGACACATTTTTGAAAAAAGCAAGTATATAGATTATATTTTTCCATAATAGCAATCTGGAACAGGTAGCTTATATAAAAAAAATCGAACATTAATAGGTTATCATTGTAACGCTTTTATATAAGTTTTTGATGTTCATTTTTGAATGTCATGCTTGTGTGAATAATTATTGATGTACTTTATAAAGATGCACTTAAGTGAACAATTCATTAAGTTACATAAAGCGTAAATAAGCTCTTTTTTAGCACTGAATTCAGTTTAAAATCTCTATTTTGCTTCAAATTAGAAGTCAATTTACCCCACCCACTATTGACACATTTTTATGCATTTATTTTAGTCAATAACTTTTACATTATATGTGTTAACTTGTAAGAATCAGTAATTTACAACCTTTCTACGTGATTTAAATAATATTATAATATGAATAAGGGATTGTTATGATAGATTGATGAAAAAAACTAGGGCTGTGTTAATCGGTTTGCTCTTATTTCTGCCTTCAGGAGACACGATTGGAACATGTTCATGACTTCTGCCAAGTTTGGATGCCACTGGGTGATTTTCGAAGAAGATATGATAATTTGAAAATGGGTAGGAATACAGTTGAATTATTAGTGAAATGGAGCTAGTTTTGAAGGGTGCTGTAAAAGACTGGAATTGAAAAAAAAAAATCTGGTCAACTTTTGATTTTTTGTGGATATTCTGAGCTTCAGAGAAAGGTTTGCAGATTTAAAGACCAATGGACATTTTATAGTAAGTTTGCAGTGGTCCAAAAGAGACCGTTTCTACATATATTATATAGTGTTGATTAATTCACTAGTGAGACGTTAAACGACCCTAAGCGAGTCTACCCCACACGGAATTGAGGCATCTTTTTCAAAAACCCACACGCGACGTTGTTTTCTCGGACTTGCTGTCTTGCACGGTTGAAACTAGCATATGCCACCTCTGAAACTTTGTCAGCAGCAATGTTGCTATGGCTTTGCAAAGCTGAGTAAGATGGTGGTGGAATTTTCAGGCATGTGATCAAGTACCGAAAGTCGTTTGGGCCAGTTTTTATGTCCATTAACCCCACTGCTAGTGACAGGTTTATGTCGGAAACTTTTGGTCCCGGTCGATTGGTGTTCACTGTTTCATAAAGTGTATGTTCTTTGCCGACGAACCCACATTTAAGACATTTCAGTCTCTCGAACCACCCTAACCCCATCTGTTTATCAAATTTTAAGTCAAAGTTTAATTTCCCTTGACAGGTGCCATCCCAGGATCTGTGATCAGAGTATGTTTCAAAGAACATGTCAGCAGTCTTCCCAAGGTGAAAGATACGGTATGTACGCAGTTAATTTTTATCACTCAGCTTTAGCACTATCCATAATTGCTTGCTCTATAGGAGTTTTGGCAGCCTTGCTTGGTCCAAAGATCATTGTTGCTGGAATCTTCTTGTCTACAGCTCCACACAGTAGTACATTTGATTTTTCATCCTGAATTATCATACACGTATTTAGTCAGTCTATTAATGGTCACTGTCCGCGTGTCATCAGACCACCTGCCTGAAAGTGGTTTAAATCTATTTTGGTCGACTCCCTTCTTAAATTGTGATATTTTATGTTTCCCTATTCCAAGTACACTACTTTTTATAAATAGTAAACTTGCTTCCTAGCTAGCTCTGTTCTGTAATAATCTCGTTTCAAGTTATGCCCCTTGAAAAACAAACTCCATTTACTCCCTGAATAACATAATAAATAATGACATCATGAAGATGACGTCATGAAGATGACGTTACGTAAAAATCTAACCAAATTAGGTTCGGAAGGTTTAGGATTTCATCAATCCAGCTTAGCCATCCACTACAATTACAAGTAAGCTTATCTACCAACAATGAAGTTTCTTTGGAAGCAGAAATGATATGTCAAAGATGATGTACTGTTCGAATAAAAAAGCATTTATTTAAGAAACCAATCAATTGCCATATAAGGGCATGCATTTTGACACTTGAATTAGGTAATGTTACATAAACAGTAAAGTTGATACAATGATACAATGATAAGATAAAACAATCATATAATACAAAAACCTTTTCTTAAACAAGTATCTTCTAGTTTAGCGGTTGATATGTCGTTGCAGTTCTGTGCATTTTCAAGTCGTCCGAGACTGACTTAAGCAAATGTGACTGGCCTCATGTTTTATGCCATTTTGTTAAAAATAATCCGCGGATAACACCAAGTAAAGTCATTTTATTTTCGCCAATATTGTTACTTTGTTTGATAAAGTTTCGAGTCATATGTCAAAAAAATAATTCAGTTAAAGACCTCACTACATAATTACCTCCCTTGGCAATGACGGTAAGACGATTTCTACACCGTAAAAAACTAGGACTGTGTTAATATGTTTGCTCTCAACTTGGATTTGTGCATTCATTCTCTTATTTCTGCCTTCAGATGACAAGATTGGAATATGTTCATGACTTCTGCCAAGTTTGGATGCCACTGGGTGATTTTCGAGGAAGATATGATAAGTTGAATTATTATTGAAATGGAGCTAGTTTTGAGGGGTGCTGAAAAAGATTGGATTTTTTTTTTTTTAATCTGGTCAACTTTTGATTTTTTGTTGATATTCTGAGCTTCAGAGGAAGGTTTGCAGATTGAGGGGAGATATTAATATTATTATTTTCTCCCAATGTCAAATGACCTTACTAAGTCATTAAAGTCAAATATCCTATGAACAAAGCGTGTAAAATTTAACAATTTTAGATATTTGGCAAGAGTTGTATTTTATTCCCCTTCTAGTAAAAATGGCTTATAGAGCATTGCACCATCTGTCAGATTTAACTTTCCTTGTAATAGATACTTGCTGTAGTACTGTTGGGTGAAAAATATATTATAATTGTTCTGTAATCATGTCAGGTCAATCATATACTCGTATGATACACAATATAATATGTATTGACCCTTTATTTGATGTGCCATTACTCAGTTTTGGTCAAGGGACGTTTATAGCATATCGGCTTTGAATCCAGTGAACACGGATTCAAGTCTTACTGGCGCTACTGGGTTACTTCGATGTATCCTGCTAACCCATTGTGTCAAACTGTCCCATTCCCCTTAACATGCCCTAGCTCCCTCTAGCAACACCTGATTCAAATTGAATACTGTACGCGACTTATTTTTTTATTTTCTTTCAGGCTGCACGTCATGTGGAAGAAGACTCCATGTACACCACTGGCCAGAGTGAATGCTGAAGTTTATGTTCGCTTAATTATTTGCTTAATAATGTATACATATGAACTAAAATATTGTCTTTATAAATTTGTCTTCCACCACAAAGTGGTAGGTGAGACAGATTATATTTGGCCTTTCCGTTCGTCCGTCACAAATCTTGTCTGCGCTATTTGTTGGATTTTTACGAAACTTTATAAGAAGCATCAGTATGTGCATATCAAATATTGAAGGTCAAGGGCGCCGTGACCCTATAATGATCATGAAAAACCTTGTCTGCACTGTGCACTTCCCCAGAAGCAAATCTCATCAAAATTCATGGTTTGAGTGCATTTGGTGAGAGAATGGTGCCTTTTGATTTTGATGTCATTAGATCAAAGATCATTGTCACCGTAACATGATAATGTAAATTGTTGTAAACTGTAAGTCAAATATCATGAACTTAATGGATGGATTGCTTCTGGCGAGAGGGTGATCCTTTTGATTGTGAGTGGGTCAACGGTCAAGGTCACAGACCGGATAATGAAACGCATTGTCCGCACTGTAACTTCTGTTTTCCGGAAGGAAGTCTGTTGAAACGCCATGGTTTGACTGCCTGTTATAAAAAATGATACGAACGCAATGGCATCGTAGGTCCGCGCTGTACTGCAAACACGGACTTGAAACTACAATGAAAGAGACAAAAAACAACAGAAAGGGTGGTGAAGACAGGGTTACCGACTTGGAACGGTCAGTAGGCAATAAGACCTACTGGTTAGCTTGAATCGATTGTATATGCGCACAATCCTCGCTATTATCCTGTCTTCAGCGCCCAAATAGACAAGACAGTGTAAACAAAACTAAATCCCATCAAAAGGAAATCTCTCACAATAAAGTCCACATCCAGAGAAACCAACTAAAGATATACATACAAAATAATAAACATCTCAGGATGTATCCAGAATCGTACTGAACAACCATAGTAGTTGCAGCTAAAGAGAAGACCAATCTAGGGTACGACCAGAAAACCCGAGGGACGAAAGCTCATGCACCCACCTCCCTAATATGAGTTTCAGTAGGTACAATCACAGAGTCCCAAGAGGTAGTCCAGTCATCGTACAAGTGAAAAGTGAAGCGTAATGACTGACTGTAGAGGGGTCAATCACTAAACATGCAGTGCGCTGTAAAACCAAGGGGTTATATCCTTTTCTGACGAACTTCCTGATTAAATTCGTAAAGCAGTCAGGAAACCCGTCAGACCCCTTTAACTTTCGAAGTTTATAGACCACATCTCCATAAAATGAGGGTTGTGATATGCCTAGTCGCAGAAGTGTTTTAAGGTTGGTGTTGTACTTTTCCAGCAGGCCCTCGTTGCGGCGGTAGAATTTAGAGAAAGATCTACGTAGTTTGTGATAACGAAAACCCTGCTGAAGAAGTTTACTTGTAATAACTTGATTACGATCATTGAAGTCTATAACATCATTACACGCTCTATCAAATCGAATGAGCTGGGAGATATACCCCCTTATGAGGTAGCACGAGGTACATCTCCATCCAGGTGTGGATAGTTAACGATGTTAAAATTGAAATCATCTCTCTTATCATAGATTTTAGTATGAATACAATCATTTGAAATCGAGAGATGAAGATCGAGAAATGCTGCTACAGTATCCGAACTGTTGGCTTTATTCAACGTGAGCTCTGGTGGATAAATGTTAGTAACCATATGAGCAAAGAACGGATTATCAATATTGAATATGTCACCAAGATACCGAGAAGTATTATTAAAGGCATCAATAATTTCACCCTGGCTAGCAGGTGACAAACTCAACATAAAATCTCTTTCATAGCAGTACAAAAACAAATCTGCAACAAGTGGCGCACAGTTAGTACCCATAGGAATACCAACAACCTGGCGGTAAATAGTTTTACCGTATCTTATAAAGATGTTATCCAGAAGAAAAGATAAGGCTCTACAAACATCAGTACAAGTCCACATATTATACTTATCAATGGGGGCGTTAGTAAAGAAAGCCCTGACATTATTACAAGCTCGAAAAGATGTACCTTCTCTAGCAAATGTCTTCTGAATAAGCTGAAGCAATTTTTCTTTGATAAGATGATGTGGTAGTGTAGTATACAGTGTAGAAAAGTCGTAGGTGCTTAGAGAAGAGGTATGAAAATGCTTACACCGTAGTTTGTCAAGAACTTCTCCAGAGTTTTTGATAGACCAAAACAGATTGATTCCTGAGTATTGCATCGTTTGATGATTTTGAGGTTAATATGTCAAAAGGACAATATAACCTTAATACCTTGGCCACAATGCAACTCCTCATTTACTGAAGCAAATACATGTAACTATATGGGTTGACTGCATTTGGTGAGAGAATGACCCCTATTTAGTTCGAGATCAAATGTCAAGGTCACTGATCCGATCATGAAAACCATTGTCCGCACCGTAACTCTATTTTCCCTGAAATAAATATATTCAAACGACATGGGTTGACTGCCTTTGGAAAGAGTATGATCCCTATTAATATTGAGGTCAATAAATCTAAGGTCAACGTCACAGTGACTTGATAATGAAAAATCGTGTCCGCAATGAAACTCTTTTTTACTTTCTCTAAAGCTAATTTCATAAAACGTCAAACTTTGACTGCCTTTGGTGATGTGATAATCCCTGTTTATTTTGAAGTCAGTAGTTGAAAGGTCCGTTACCATGACCGGAAAATGAAAAGTCTTGTCCACACAATTTTTCCTTTTACCTAAAGCAAATTTCATGAAACTTCATTGGTGGAGTTGATTTTTAGTTCAAAAGTCAAGTTCCTGCTGACATCCATTATCAAACATTTAAAAACAAGGATAAGCATATGGTACAACACACATGTTATAATAGTAATGGTATAATATATGAATATTTTCTTGCACACTGTAGAATCCAGTAAAACAAGTGGTTTTGTTCATCGATACTGTCGCCTGTGAACCAAACCACTTGTTGTTAAATTATAGGATTCAACAGTGTGTAAGACATATTCCGAAATCATAAATTAATTTTTATTTTATTAAAAGAAACAAAACATGCTATTTGATGCAAACAGACATGTATTTTTATTCAGGATTTTTTTGTTCTATGAATATAGTATTTATCATCGTTATATATTTTTAGAGAAATGTTTAATATGTCTGTTTTCAAATACCACAGATCGTGACACACCGCACATGTATATTAAGTATTTACTTTCAGTAGTAGTGAGTATGACTGCGTTCTGGGACCATACAAATAAATATAAATTAATAATATATATATAAATATATATATATATAACTATATATGCCCTGTAAAGATAAAAGACCAGCACTTTTCGGATTCACGCGTACAGTGTTTCACAACACCACAAACCATTGACACAATTTCATGTCCACATATTTATGTTATGCAATCCTCGAGTTTACACAAAATCATGTTTGTTACTGACAGTAGCATGTCTGTTACTCGTCAGTCATTTACTCGAGTCGCCCCCTCAGTTTCAAACGAACAGTTAAAAGAATATACTTCTTTTTGCCTGTTAAACTTATATTAGTTTATCGCTTTTTCTGATTTCGAAAATTAACTCTGCAACGTATCATGATTTCATTTTCCGATATACCGTTGCAACATTGTTTGTTAAAATAAATTAGGCACTCTGACATTAACCCAAAGCATGTATAGATCAAAAATGTAGTGTAAAATACAAATACACATACATTTTAAATATAAATGTTTACATAACAAAGTTATTTAATTGTTTCTGTAGCCGGTCGTCTTTTTAAATGAATATGAATGTTGCCGTCTTGGTTCGGATAGCCCTGTTACATAATTAGTACTTGTCTCCGTTTATTGAAATTCAACATTTATACAGAGGAGGGCTGTATCTATATGATTTTGTTTTTATTCTGGCTTCTAAAATGACGAAATAAATCGTTTTAAATAAAAGGCGCATTCTCAGCAATACACAACGTATTGTGTGTACGTTGGTGGGGAAGCCGACGGGGTTGGAGGGATACAGTCATACTACCGTAATGTTGCTCTCATAAATACTGTGAACATACTACATCAATAATATAACAACTACTGAACAATGCTGAAATCGATTTATCTTTATAAATGAATTCATAATTCCACAATTTTATTCCGTGCGAACATCGATTTGGAACGTCGAATCGGCGTATTTAAGCGATTACGGTGTACTTCGTTAATTTTCGGGGGGAGTTTGTGGTGTGGGGGGGGGGGAGGGTGGGGGGGGGGGGGGTGGGGGGAGGTGGGGATATACTTGACTCCGTTTTTTTTATATTTTACATATCTACAGAGAAAAAATGTATTAACGCGTACATGCTTTTTTTTCTTTCTAAAATGATGAAATCAATCGAATTTGATTAAATACAACTTAATCAATACGGTATAGAGGGTGGTGGGGTGGCATGAGGGGCGGGGTTGCAGGGATACTACCGTAATGGTGTCCTTGAAAAAAACTGCGAACATTCTACTCTAATAATTTATTAAATACAGAACAATGTTGAAATCAATTTAACTCTTAAAAAGGATTTCACAATTTCATGATTTTATATCCCGCGTGTACATTAACTTCGAAAGGCGATTGTTCATATTTTAGCGTACTTTGTTAATTTTGGGGGGAAAAAAGTACTTTTTTCTGATTGACTTTAAATTTTGGTTTTTAATAGTAGACATGTCAATGAACACTTTCATGAAAAAAATTAGCACTGCAATATATATTTTTACAATCCTCATTTCCTTTCCCGACGTACCGTTGCAATTTGGTTTGTTAAAACCTATTCCGAGCACTCCGGCATAAACAAAAAGCATGCTTAGATCAGAAATTTAATCTGGAATGCATGGATACATACATTTGAAATATATGTATTGAAATAATAGAATTATTTCATTTCTTGTGTACCCAGTCGCGTCTGTAAATGTATATGCGTTATGCCGTCTTTGAGTCCGTGAGTCATGTTAGTTAATTTTGGGGGAAAAAAAGTAATTGTCTCCGATTTCATTAAAATTTTGCATATGGACAGAGGAAAGATTTATCTATGCGTACATGCATTTGTGTTTATTCTCGCTTCTAAAATGACGAAATAAATCGATTTTGATTTTAAAGCGCATTGTTGGCAATTTAAACCTTAAAACAACCTAAATTCATCCCCTTGAAAAATACCTTTAACTATTAATGGGAATTACACGAAGTGTACACCAATTATGTTCGACCAATGTAGTTTGTGAATATTATTACTTTAACAAGGTCTGTGATTGTGTTTTGTCATAATCACAGTTTATAGATACGAGGTGTATAAATCTGACCAGTGACAATTTTCCCAATAATGTCATTTTGTTATCGATTTTATCACGTGACCTTGTTTGATAAATATTCCTACGCAATAGGGCTGGCGTTCCTACTATACAGTATTACACCAGGCAATGTTAATTTACATGTGCGACAATATGGACAGTATATTTATTGATCCATCTTTAGTTGCGTTCAAATATGTTAAGTTATTTTGCCTCATAACATATGGTAGTTAGTATACTATTTTCTCAAGTAGCGTTGTAGTTCAGTGGATAGAGCACAGGACTTGAAATCAGAAGGTCGTGTGTTCCAGCCCCAAAATAAGCTAAAAAAATACTGTTACCTGTGTATAGGTACGATGTGCACTGCTCGATGTATATACAGTAAATGATTTCATGCGCTATATTTGCTCGCTTAAATACCCGATTTCGACATGAGCTGGTGAACATGAAGTTACAAATAAAGACACGCCTACAAAGAAGAAATCGATTGATATAGGGACTCTGTAGCTTTAAGTACAACTTACCACAGATCATTTCATCAGCACCGTCGATACAGTCTAAATAACCATCACACTTACGAAACAACGGGTAACACTTTCGTGGCGTGGCATGTTTGCTTCCAGCACTACATGTAAACTCATCTTCTGTACAGTTGTGTAACTCTGAAATTTTAGACATAAAATGATTAATATATCGATAGCTCATAAGGACATACATTTGAATTTTGGATATGTATCCATTTTAAAATGATCTCTTAATGATACCATTACAGTACACATGAGTGCATATCTAAAATGAAATATACTGCCGTGTGGTGACCGTAAATAGTCGACATGTACACCCAACATATTGTTATCTATTCATCCCACAGGGATTGTATGACTTTCATAGATCCAGTTTCATCCTTAACAATGGAATGTAGCGACTCAGCCAGACATTTCATTCATTGAGAGTTCTGAAAAACTTTGAAAAAGGTGAAAGAATTATCAAAATCGGATGATAAACAAAAAAGATATGACTATTTGAAGGCTGTTCTAAAACGGGGATATTTTGAGAACTATGACGTCATAGTTCAAAAGGACCATATATTGAATATTTATTAATATCATTTAAAACAAAGCAAATCACTGCAAATGAAGGCAAACTCCTTAAAGGGAATTTAGCGACACAGCCAAACAAGCTCTGTTATTGAGAGTTCTGGAAATCTTGAAAAAGTGTGAAGAAATATCAAAATCGGATAATAACTAAAAAGATATGACCATTTAAAGGTTGTTCTAAAACGAATAAGGGAACTGCCATTTTTAGAACTATGACGTCATAGTTCCATATTACCATATATGGTATATTGATAAATATCATTTAAAACGAAGAAAATCACTGCAGATGAATGATTTTTTTTACTGGTCATATAAAGGATTATTGCCATTAAGTATTACATATTTTGCTTACAGTTGCTGTAATATTTCCCTATAAATCAGTAAATTTTCATATTTATAAATATTCTATATATGTCATTTAGAACCGTGATGTCATAGCTCTCAAAATGGCCGCTTCCATATCCGTTTCAAACAGAAACTTCAAATGATCATATCTTCTTAGTTCTATCATCTGAATACTTGATTATTTCACCTTTATTCAAGTATTTCAGAACTCTCAGTAATAAAGATGGTTTGGCTGTGTCGCTACATTCGCTTTAACTGGTCATATAAATAATTATTGCCATTAAGTATACATATTTTTCATACTGCTATTTTCATCTTTTCTCTACAAATCAGTATATTTTCATATTTATCAATATTCCATATACGGTCATTTAGATCTATGATGCCACAGCTCTAAAAATGGCGGTTTCCATATCCTCTTCAACAGAATCTTCAAATGATCATATCTTCTTTGTTTATCATCCGATTTCGATAATTCTTTCACCCTTGTCCAAGTTGTACTGAACTCTCAATAATAAAGATTGTTTGGCTGTGTCGCTATATTCCCTTTAAACGCATGTCTTACTTAAACCACGTTGAATGTTTTATGTTCTTGGGCATTTTGGCCCAATTTAATTGGGTTTTCTTTAACGTTTAATGTGATCTAGAATTAGATACTTGTGTAGAGTTTTGGAGGCCCATTTTAATCGTCCGTCAGATATCACATTATAATTATTCCTACTGATCTTTGATAAGAGACTACTTCGTATCTCTAATACGTTACTAATTGACCCTTAATTCGATTTTCACAGAATGGTATTACATTCCAATTTGCATATGAGTCTTTGGTTAAAAACACGTAGATAAATAGTTCACCTCTTCGGTTACATTCTGCGTCATCTATACACAATCCACTTAACTCTTAGATATAAACCGTATGTATGCCTTACACCTTACATATTCAATCATAGGCAACATCATTATATTTTCTTTTTGAAACTTTTCCCAAGATGTTTAAAAAATACTTGTACAACATTTTCGTCAGTCAGGTCATAGATTCTATACGAATTGAGGACTTTAATGTTGTATAAGAAGATACTCCATCAGGGTAACCGTTACCATAAACTTCGAAGATTGCTTTATCAAATTTTATTTTCGCAACCCTGATCTACTTTTCAAATATAAAAGTAATACATGAACTCTTCTGCAGCAAGGGTTTCCACGTCATGATTTCTATTGTGACGTGATTACAAACTGTGTATACTTCGTCATAATCACTTTCATATAATATTCATTAAGCGTGTTACAAAACATATCAAAACAGGTTATGACCCTAAGATTTCGCAACGCATTGCATGTTTAGCGGTTGACCCATTTACGGTTCTCCACTATGCGTTCCTCTTTGCTTGTGTGATGACTTGACAGAGTGTGGACCCTACGATGACATCTAAACTATATCCTCAGACGACGAAAGCGTTTAATGTTGTTTTAAATCATGTATTGTCGTATCATTAATGTTGTTTTGTATTGCTCTTGTTGTTCTGGCTTCTGCTAAGTAACTAAGTACTTGCTTTGTGGCTTTCTATTTTTTTGATATATATACGTGATCATTTTGAGTCATACTTAATTGCCTATTAATGCTGCCTTGTTTGCAAGAGAATATATTTTTCTATTAACACTATCCCGATTTACTTCGATGACAATAGGGTAAGAGTGAGGTTTAGTGTACCCTGGAATCTAATCTGTTTAACACATACAAAGGGCCTTTGAAAAAACATCTTTGTCAAAGGAAGTGTACGTCTACGGCTCTTAACGGCTCATCCACACATTTAAGTTTAATTAGGGCCGCCCAGGTAAAAGGGAATGATACATAGATATTCGGGAACTGCCTAACTCTTACAAAGATAACAGTCATATGTTTCGTTAACGTGCTCGAAGGACAGACCTCCGGTTTCAAGTCCGGTGCTATCCACTTGGCCACGCCAGGTGCATGGGTAATAATGGCCCAAGGATAAGGCAAATTCTATTTATGTGCCTTGTCATGTGCAATAAGAAGTTATTATTAGGAACGATTTTTGTATTTTTATGTGCAATGAGAAGTTATTTTCATGATTATTGGTAACAGTGTTGCTATGATATGTGCAAGGGAAAGTAATTAATATCGGGAGCTATTTTAAATTTGATATATACTAATTTGATTAAATGATATAATAATTACTACATGATTGGAATGTAAATGATGATTTTAAAATGTTGTAACTGGAATATCGTGACATATGTACTATTTGCTTATACTGATTTGTTTTTGTACTGAAGTTGCCACTTGCAGATCGAATCTGTGCCAGAAAAGAATATCGCTCTCAGACAAATAGATACTAGCTTTATAATACACGTTGCATAGAGATGTTTTATATAATATAAACTATTGTCAACCCTTTTGTGTTTGTGATGTCGCTTGCATTTATTGTTGCTTTTGCCTTCTTATTTGTCTGTTTGCGTGTTTGTTTTTGTGTTTTATGGTTGACTGTCCTCCTTGAATGCTACTTTCCCTGTCCGATCTTTTTATATTTCTTAAGCCACGTGTCGTAACGTGGACTTATACATCAGACTGTATGCATTTCTTGACTTTCACAAGTTTGGATTTACACACTGGCTGATAGATATTATGTTCTTTTACAAAATATTTGTTAAAACAGGTGGTGTTTGTATATCAGGTGAACATATTTAAGTAAATAATTTTTATTTTCACCATCTTTGTAATTTCAATCAAATAGCATCCATACAGAAAAAATGGTGAACAAGTCGAGCAGGAAATGTAGCATTTACAGAACACAGTCAGCCAAGAACACTTATTGCGCCAATAAAATGCATCTAATGTGCCGCAATGTTACTGCCAGCAGTGAACTGATGCTTTGCAACAAACTTTCTTGTTGAACGTTTTCATGTTTACGTTCTAACATTTACCTCAAAAGCACAGGCATGTCTTCTTTGTATAAATGAGTTTACGGTTGACTAACCATTCAACAGTACTGAACTTAAATACCTATAACATAGGACATTTGCTGCAGTCAAATCTTACTCTAAAACATTGAAATTTTAAATTTAAATAAACAAATCAATTCTTATATTCTGCTTTACAGAAATAATATGACCTGGTTGCAGGAATAAAGGATATGTCACAGTTTTTGGCAGTTATGTTTTTAAAATAGGCTAATTAATCTAGTGTTAGTATGTCTTACGTAAAACGTATGTATATTGTCAACACACTATAATTGACAGATTAATGTTGTTATAAATAACACAATAATTGTTGTGACACTTAAGCCAGTTATACAGTTGTTTAAATGTTGATTATGGTTACATTGCCCTTTATTGACTTTTTGAGATTTATTTTTAAAAAGTCCACCTTAATAGAGAACAAACACCTTACCGCAAATCTCATCGTCACCATCTAAGCAGTCTATAAAACCGTCACACTGAAAAGACAAAGGCTTGCACTTCCCATCCGTACATGTAAACTCGTAATCCGTGCAGTGGAATTTTGAAACTTAAGACATGAAATCAGAATTATTTTGAAAACCCAGTTATTCGCTTGCTGGCATATATAACCATTGATTAAAAAATGGTGTCTCAAAAATATTATAAACTTGTATGTTGGAAGAAAAGGTTATATGTCCAACAGAAAGAGTAGCAGTCACAGAACACAGTCACTCCAACAAGTATTACAACGCAAAGGTGATTCAAAAAGTACATCACAAACACATTCAGTAAAATGCACATCACAAACATAATAAAATTATAAGAGTTGACAACAGGGGTACCGCCTTGGAACGGCCGGTGGCAAAAGGGACAACCGAGGAGTTTAAACCGGTTCAATGGTGAGCCGAACCTCACTCTTACCCTGTCCTCATCCTTAAACAAATAATCCAGCCGAGTTAACCCCTAACATTTAAGAAAGCGTATACAGGTGTAGTAAGTGCATACGTGCGTTCAACTGCAGAGAATATATTTACTTCCCACATAACGTTAGATGATTGTAAAATGCCAGTGTAATTGTTTTTATGCGTGTCAACTGCGTGATAGGTATGCAACATTTCCTGTTCGACTTCGGTATATATAATTAAGTTACTATGAGATTTACCATACGGGATTTCTATCCCGATAGAAAATACACCCACATAAACGAACGATTGCATTAGCACTGGGGGTAAACCGGTATCAGCCAAATGGATTCTCGACAAAAAACAGTCACGGTTTCGCAACGATAGTGGTATCGATTGCGCCACAAAGAGTCAGTACGCCTTTGGTGATATCACTTATTATAATAGGCGATATCAACAAATGGTGTTTAGAAACACGTAGACTCATAAAGTTGGTATGAATCGCACTATATATCGTTTCCGTATATGTTCAATGGAATAGTTTTATGATTTATCACGTACTTTGATTCAATTGTTTAAATCATTACTTTTATTGTATTCCTGTGAATTTCAATACAATGTATAACCACTTCTATACATGCTTTTTTAAGAATTATATTTCATTTTACAAATCGATGTAAAAATGTTGCTTATAGAAAAACTTTGCAAAATTCTTCTTTAAAACTTAATTATCTAACATATATATTAGCGTTTAATAATATATTTCGGAATGAAAACTAGCTAAAATACAAAATAGTTACCAGTTTCATTCGAAATATACTTTGGTAAATATATTAGGTATTTATATATAATTTTTATTATATATACACATATATATATATGTATCTGGTAAATGTATGTGGTATAAATATATTTCGAAGAAAATAGGTCACACAGAAAGAACATTTTGTTCACCAAGTCAGGTTCATAAGAGGATCACACAGATGAAGTGTAATCAACATCCCACCAATAGAAGCTGAGATTCAAAACGTGTACCTAATACCAGACGTGCCGTATATTTTCGAAGAAAGTAGTTTACAGCGATAATAGGCTTAGCATATTCGATCAAAACGAGGAACATATTGATGCAGTTTGATCAAGGCCCACCAACAGAAGCGGAGATACAGAACTTTACCCAAAACCGGACGTGACCTATATTTCGAAGAAAATAGGTCACGGCGAAAACGATAATATGCTTATCATATCAGGCCAATACGAGGAACATATTGATGCAGTTTGATCAAGGCCCACCAATAGAAGTACAGATTATTCAGAACATTACCCTAAAACCGGACGTGATCTATATTTTGAATAATGTAAGTCACAGCGACTACATTCCCCAAGCCAGTTCGATAAGGCAAAACATAGGCATGCAGCTCGGGTTGTATCCATGTTTTAGAGGTCAAGATAACCACGTGTGTGAGCTTTCAATAAACGTGTATATAATCTTATTCATGTACAGTTATAAATAAAAAAATATAGTATATAAAAAGCCATACAAGAAACAATGATGTTTGAGATACTTATTCAAAAATGACTCAGCTATACATCTCATGATGTATAAAGTAAAATGCCAGTTAGAGACGAATAACTGTCTGAAAAATGTGGAGATTTATTGATGTCTTAGTTTAGTCCAAATCGTTAGCAACATTTTCTCCTAACATCTAGCAAAAGGAAAATTAAATTCGCCAGTTACAGGCATATCTATCAGGGATATAGCTACATGTCCGAAAAGTACGTACTTGCTTAACATATTCCCTGTGCAAATAAAAACAGTCCACACATTCAGAATTTGTTTTCTAATTCAATTTTCCATGACATTTTGAAAATCATTAAGATTTTGGTAGCAAAACAGGTTTTCGGCATTCAATTGCCAAAGGGCCTAAGTATCGCCTTCCATCTGATATTGATTTTAATGCCTGTCGCCATGAAATTGCGGGTTCTTTAACGGATTTCTGTACAAAGTGGTGCAAGCGAGATAAAGAAGATAAACATGCACTTACTGCTTGGATGAAAACTATTTCCGAAATTGTTGAATAACGTATTTTATTTTTTCGAATCAAATCCATCCCTGCTTCCACGGCCTTCCACTCACAATTTACGACACTTTAAGAAGGGTATTCAGGGTTTACATACTAAATTTGCTCTAGTTCCAGCAGACAAAGCTTCCAACAATATAATTAATATCTGACGACTACATTATATCGATACTTTGATTGCTGAGCTAGCGAGCACTTCTGCTTATCTAACAACACCTCTGCTGGAGACGGACATTGCTTCCCAGCATGTGACCTTTATGGAGACTATAAAGGTTTCTGTAATTAGTAAGCAGGCGAAGCTCCCCACAATGTACTGGATACCCAAACTTTACAAAATTCGTTACAAAGCACGTTTTATCGCTAATTCTAGTTCATGTACCACGACAAATATATCAAAACTATTGACTTTCTGACTTTCCGCGATTAAAGAACATATTGTAAAATATTGCTGAAAGGCCTTCGAGAACTCAGGAATCAATCTGTTTTGGTCTATCAAAAACTCTGCAGAAGTTCTTGACAAACTACGGTGTAAGCATTTTCATACCTCTTCTCTAAGCACCTACGACTTTTCTACACTGTATACTACACTACCACATAATCTTATCAAAGAAAAATTGCTTCAGCTTATTCAGAAGACATTTGCTAGAGATGGTACAACTTTTCTAGCTTGTAATTAAGTCAGGGCTTTCTTTACTAACGCCCCCATTGATAAGTATAATATATGGACTTGTACTGATGTTTGTAGAGCCTTATCTTTTCTTCTGGATAACATCTTTATAAGATACGGTAAAACTATTTACCGCCAGGTTGTTGGTATTCCTATGGGTACTAACTGTGCGCCACTTGTTGCAGATTTGTTTTTGTACTGCTATGAAAGAGATTTTATGTTGAGTTTGTCACCTGCTAGCCAGGGTGAAATTATTGATGCCTTTAATAATACTTCTCGGTATCTTGTTGACGTACTCAATATTGATAATCCGTTCTTTGCTCATATTGTTACTTACATTTATCCACCAGAGCTCACGTTGAATAAAGCCAACAGTTCGGATACAGTAGCAGCATTTCTCGATCTTCATCTCTCGATTTCAAATGACTGTATTCATACTAAAATCTATGATAAGAGAGATGATTTCAATTTTCACATCGTTAACTATCCACACCTGGATGGAGATATACCTCGTGCTACCTCATATGGGGTGTATATCTCCCAGCTCATTCGATTTGCTAGAGCGTGTAATGATGTTAAAGACTTCAATGATCGTAGTCAAGTTATTACAAGTAAACTTTTTCAGCAGGGTTTTCGTTATCACAAACTACGTAGATATTTCTCTAAATTCTACCGCCGCAACGAGGGCCTGCTGGAAAAGTACAACACCAACATTAAAACACTTCTGCGACTAGGCATATCACAACCCTCATGTTATGGAGATGTGGTCTATAAACTTCTAAAGTTAAAGGGGTCTGACGGGTTTCCTGACCGCTTTACAAATTTAATCAGGAAGTTCGTCAGAAAAGGATATAACTCTTTGGTTTTACAGCGCACTGCATGTTTAGTGATTGACCCCTCTACAGTCAGTCATTGCGCTTCACTTTTCACTTGTGCGTTGACTGGACTACCTCTTGGGACTCTATGATTGTACCTACTTAAACCCCAACTAAGGGAGGTGGGTGCATGAGCTTTCGTCCCTTGGGTTTTCTGGTCGTACCCTAAATTGGTTTTCTCTTTCGCTGCAACTACTATGGTTGTTCAGTACGATTCTGGATACATCCTGAGATGTTTATTATTTTGTATGTATATCTTTTAAATTAGTTAGTTTCTCTGGATGTGGACTTTATTGTTAGAGATTTCCTTTTGATGGGATGTAGTTTTGTTTACACTGTCTTGTCTATTTGGGCGCTGAAGACAGGATAATAGCGAGGATTGTGCACATATGAAATCGATTCAAGCTAACCAGTAGGCCTTATTGCCTACTGACCTTTCCAAGTCGGTAACCCTTTCTTCACCACCCTTTATGTTGTTTTTGGTCTCTTTCATTGTAGTTTCAAGTCCTTGTTTGCAGTACAGTGCGACCTACGATGCCATTGCGTTCGGACGCTGTGGTTTCTATAGGACCCTATATATCATGTTTTAAACTGTTGGGGAATACTGGCACATTGCATCACTTAGTATCTAATGAATAATCCACTTCCTGGATAGCACGACCCTGAACCCCACTAGCATACTGTGTCTGTTGTACACTTTAACAACGCCCTAGCTATATCACTGTCTATAATGCGAGTGAAAACGGTCCGATTTATAGAATTTTAATCGTATTTATGTTTAGTATATTATTTGCCAGAGTTGGGAGGTCAGTAAAATAATACTCCAGGGAGAATGTGTTTGTGCATTAAAACAAGTAGCACCCAAATATGCTTAAATAATGAGAATGCAAAGGAATAAATAGTGTATGGTGTTGAGGATACGTTCATGGACCGGACATTCATACCAAAAAAGGTATATGGACAGATACGAAGCCGAGGCTCATGCATTTTCTTGTCGGTTCCATGACTTTGCATATGGTCCGAAACACCATGAGCTATTTGTTATATAATACTGAATCTATGTTTTCGATAGGACAAATATAATAAAATAGTTCACACCGTGTATATCTATGTTTTTGTATAATAATAATATCACCAAACAGTTCGCACTGCGCATGTCCTATACACTTTCGGTCCGGAGGAAGGCATCACAGCGAATGTGTTATAAACGTCCGCCCTGACGCTTCATTCTATCGGTCTGCATACCAAAATGTTGGTTCAATATGACGGATGACTGGGATTTTCCTTTGAGCCGGATTTTTTTTTTTCATTTCTTGAAAGCCGGGAATTTTTTTTCGCCTAATACATTGGCCAGATTTTTTTTTTCGTGAACTTGAAAGCCAGAATTTTTTTTTTTTTAAGTTTTACTATTCGTAGAATAAGAAGAGTTGTTGTAGATCTACTCAACGTCTGCGTCGACAGGTTGGTTTTCAGTTGTTAGCCAAGTCTTGTTATTTCAGCAACCACTGGTCAGTGAAACTTGAAATATGTCATCAGTACCATCAAGGACACTGATAGACACATGTTCCATAACTCTATTTGGCATTTAAGCAAAAGTGTTTCTTTTATTACTTTGAATTTCTGGTTAAAGTTCTTTTTGGACAAAGTCCATTTATTTTAACAACTTACAAGTCGTACATCCACAAAACTTCAGTAAAGCTTGGAATATCAAGGGCACTAGTAGGCACATGTTCCATATTAACTCTGTATTGCATTTAAGCAAAGTTATGTTTTTTTGTTCGACTTTTAAAATGCTGGTTAAAGTTTTTAGGCAAGTCCTTTATTTCAATAGGTGATTGTTAATTATTATTACAACTTTAGTAAAGCGTGAATGCTAGCAGACACATGTTCCATAACTCTGTCTTTTAGAAAATGTGTAGCCTATAATTTTCGACTTAGAATTGCTTTTATTTTATTTGTTGGTAAGTCCATTTATTTCAATACCCACTAGCCATATATCTCAGCCAAAGGAGCTT
Source organism: Cyrtodaria siliqua (assembly GCA_037043455.1). Lineage (NCBI taxonomy): Eukaryota > Metazoa > Mollusca > Bivalvia > Adapedonta > Hiatellidae > Cyrtodaria > Cyrtodaria siliqua. The sequence goes on along the minus strand of JAWPHD010005882.1, from coordinate 108,001 downwards.
GACAAGTGTCATCACTTACAGACACAATTATGTTTCATAACTTAGCCAGATGATATTTTCTTTTTCAACTTAGAGTTTCAGTTAAAAGTTTTTGAAGCAGCTTCATATGTTTCAATGAAACCACTGCATACATCCAATAACAATGGCAAGCCTGTATATATCATTAGCCCCATAAACCCCACACCTTCCCTAGACAGACAAATATTTATTCTATTCTTCAGTTACCATGTCTGCATCCTCTCAACCCCCATCTCCAATGAAAATATTATATTATTTCTGTGTTTTTTCCCTATTCAGTAACACTTCACTTCCCCTCCCCACCCTCTTCAAGTTCATATTCTTTCTGGGGAATTGAAGGTCTTGCTTTGATATTTGGTATATATGTTCACTGACCACCCCCATCCCGCACCCCTACACCCTACCTCAGTCGCCACCTCCTATTAACCTCCACAATTAAGAAATGACCTTGTGACTGAACTGGCACCATGATTGGTGAGACAGAAATGTCAGTGACCTTGTTTAAAATTGACCTTGAATAGTGGAGAATGCTGTCCTTTCGACAGCTCTTTTGTTTAATATGGATCTTTCCATCTTTGGTGGATAGAACTTCATGTGCTGGTGTTAATAGTTAGTTATTCTTGTACTTGTCTGCTTTCAATGTGAGCCCCCTTTTGCTCTTCTGAATTATGAATTAATTGGATGTTTTGTTTGGTAGGGGATCGTTTTGTACTGGGCAATGACTACCATGTTCCATACCATTCTTATTAACACTGGCATATAGCGCATAGCTTTGTCTGTAACCTGGCATTGCATGTGGCTTAAGCTGCTTCTTAAGTCCATTTACTTTTTGATGATATTCACAAAGTCCATCGCATAAGTACCAGGACCCTTGTATTGTAATAATATCATGACCACTGCATACCACATTGATTACTAACATGTCCAAGTACATCACATCTATAACTGTCATGGCTACTCTTTTGCTTTACCTCATTTTCTACTACCATGACCACTCATATTGCAAGTATTACTATCATGACCACTGTATATCACATTTAGTACTACCATGACTACTAAGACTAAATACCACATTTATTACTACCATGACCACTGAATACCCCATTCATTATTACCCTGACCACTGAATACCCCATGTATTACTACCATGAGCTATGCATACTACATTTATTACTACCATGACCACTTGATACCACATTTATTAATAATATACCTTATGTTAAACATCCATGTTTAATGTTCAAAGACTGTTATTTTCCCATTTTTGTAATATCGCATATCACTTGTAATGTAGAGTGAGTCACTGAATGATAGTATTTTTTTGTAATGTCACCCCAGTATAATACTGTCTTATGATTGTGAAGACAAAGCAAGTTTATAATTATGTATTGGGATTTCCAATGCTGAAAAGTGTTTATCTACATACACAAATGAAAATCAGTGAACATTTACTAAAATGGCTGACACAGTTTGCACAACTTTCTGAAGATGATTTGAAGTTTACTCGTGAGTTCACAGCTAAAGATTCCGAAAGAACATAAAGAACCATCTGCCAAAAAATGTTTTCTAGGTGCTGTGAATAGAGATTTTGAACAGAGAGAAGTCACCATGTATTTCAAAGGAAAATTTAGCAGAACCAAATATCTTTTTCAAACATATTTTCAGTATAATAAAATAAATAGCCTTAGAAGGTTGACAAATGTTCACTGTCACCCTCACAGGATTGAAATATTAGCTGTAGGAGGAAGGGAAAACTAAAAAAAATTAATTTCGTTTTTGTCGTAGGAGTGTTCGTAAAACAAATTATCAAAAAATAATGGCCTTAGAACAACCATGACTTATGTATACCACATTAATTATAACCATGAATATCATGTTCATTACTACCATGATCAATGTATACCAAATTACTACCATGATCACTTTATAACACTTTATACAACACATTTACTGCCACCATTGCCAGTGTATTATAATCTACATTTATAACTGCCATGACTAATGTATACCACATGTATTACTACCATGATCTATGCACATCACATTTATTACAACCATGAATACTATCACTGTCTTCTACAACTCATTTCAACTTGAGATTTCAATAAACTTCTGAGCAGAAGTTGTGGATGTAGCCAGATTGTGGTTAAACATATCCATGTTAAATCCAGTGGCTGATGAAGTAGATCTACATTTATCTTATTGGCTGAAGATGGAGCCAGATTTTTTTCCTCTAATTGCACTCAGAGCCAGATTATTTTTTTTCCAACAATTTGAGGGACTGTTTATTTTTTCCTTAAAGTCAGAGCCAGGATATTTTTTTTCAGCAATTCAAGGGCCAGAATATTTTTTCAAAAAAAATCCCAGGCCCACCCCCAGAAATCAAAATGGTCGGTACCTAATTTCAGAATCATTAGACTGTACGAACGATAAGTTTACATGTACGAAAGACAATATGTGTTTCTTCTATGACTTATACGATGTATTTAAATCCAGCAAAAGTTTCGAGAAGTGAGAGAGACCCCTAAGTAAAGGGTCGAAATGGTAAAAAATGCTTTTAGGTTCTATACCACAATGGGTGCTGAATATGCATATAATACGGAATATCGTGTGTTGCAAAGCTCGCCCATATCAGCGAATTTGACATACATAAACATATATATACCTCACGTATGTTTCTCGCAAATTGAAAACATTCAAATTCTACTTAGGTTTCAGGACATTGTGGTCACCTACGAAACTAGATTCATTCTACTTAAAAATGGTATTATGTTGAATCGTACAATAGGTATCACTGAAATATAATCTCGTATTAACATGATTATTCGTTTAACATAATCGTCAAACTCCCAACATTGACGGATAAGAAGAACTTGTTTCTACTCTTGGTATATTTTAATTGCGACTGAATTTCATTCGCTAAACCATGAAAACAGATGTCACGATGTTTTGAAATCGACAACATTGACTTTTGAGAACTTTTGAGAATTTTTGTTCGATATGTTTACATAAGTTGAGTAAGACTTACCGCAGATCATCTCATCAGCACCGTCGATACAGTCTAAATAACAATCACACTTATAAACCAACGGTTTCATGGCGTGGTATGATTGCTTTCAAGCAATATTGTTATCTTTACATCCCACGGGGATTTTATGAATTTCAGTTTCATCCTTAAACACATGTCTGTCTTACTTATACCACGTTGAAGATTTAATGTCCATCGCCATTTTGGCTCAATTTAATTGGGTTTTCCTTGTTTTGTCTTGTGATCTTTAACCGTCCGTCAGATATTATTCCTACGGATCTTTGGTAAGAGACTGCTTCGTATCTCTAATAACTACTAATTATAATGCAACTATTATGTAACACGTCTCTCCATTGGCTAACGTCTAAAATTTAGCGCCCGTAAAACGCCTGATTTACTGTCTGAAAAGTACGTGACGTCACATACCGTTGTTACAAGGGACGTCATTGGATGACGTCAGCAAAATGCCGTTACCGATGAATTGGAGTTTTCATAGAAAAACAAGTGTGTATGTATAAGTTTACTTTATATTTAAATGGAAAAGCATTAGAATGTGGATAGCCATGCTAAGATATTCTATCTTAGCAGGGTTATCTTTTAATTGGCCATTATCTTGCTTTCGCAGAATGTTATTATATTCCAATTTTCTTATGCGTATTTTAATAAATAAAACTTAAAATAAATAGTTTACCTCTTCGGCTGCACTCTGCGTCATCTATATGCCATATCTACACATTGATTTTACATAATTCTACCTTTCTTAGATCTAAACCATATGTATACCTTACACTTTAAACATTCAATCGGCAATTTCATGTTCCTTTCGATAATTTTCCCCAGATGTTTAATAACGGATCAAAACGTTCAATAACTCCACGTGAAAAATAGTTCAATCAACACGCAGGGTGTTTCACTCCAAAAAATATGTTTAAGGCTACAAGGTACATTTGTCCACCATAAAATCAGCTGTTAAATGTAGAATAGTTAATGTTTGTCTAGCTTCAAATGTTGATTGACGTACATTATTTATGTAATGTTTTGCTAAAAAAACTTGGATTTCGTGAACATAAATACATTGCGGGTAAGCCAAAACTGTTAAAAATAAAATATTGTAGATCTACAAACACGGTCGTCTGTCAGGTAATAGTTTCAGTAGCCTAACGCAGATGGGGTTGTTCTTTGAGCAAATTCCTATGGGATCTATGTTTCTCAACTTATTCGATTTTCTAGAGCTCCTAGTCGAGTTGATGACCCATTTTATTTGCATAACTCCGATCTACTTTTATAATATAAAAAGAAATATTCTGCAACAAGGACTTTCACAACCTGACTTTTATGGTGCCATGATTTACAAACTTCATAAGATGCTTGGTCATAATCACTTTTATACAATATTCATTAAACGTGTTGCAAAAGGTATAAAAATAGGTTATGACCCTATCATTTTGCAACGCGCTACATATTTAGTGGTTTACCCATATTGTTTGCTACTATGATTTCCTCTTTGATTGTGCAATGACCGGACAGATTATGGACCCTATGATGACGTCTACCTATATACTCAAACGACGGAAGCGTTTGCTGTTTGCTTTAAATCATCATGTATTGGTGTACCCTTAATCTTGTTCTTTCTTGTTCTTGTTGCTCTAGCTTCGCCAAGTCATGGAGTACTTGCTTTGAGGCTTTCTATGCATTTTCTATTCATATATTCATGACCATCTATGTGTTATACTTATACTGCCTATTATTACTGGCTTTGTTTGTAAGAGAATGAAGCCTGGCGGAGATTTCTTTATTTACACTGTCCCGTTGTACTGGGATGACAATAGGGTTAGAGTTAGGTTTAGTGCTACCTAGAATCATATCTGTTTACTACACACAAACGGGTCTTCGAATAACATCTTTGTCAAAGAAAAGTGTAGTCAACGGTTTTTAACGGCTCATCAACGCATTATAAGTTAATTAGGGCCGCCCCATGTAGAAGGGAATGATATACAGAGAATCGGGAACATGAACTACTCTTACTAATGTTTACAGTCATATGTTTGTTTAACGTGCTCGGAAGATAGACCGGTTTCAAGTCAAGTGCTATCTACTCTGCCACGCCAGCTCCCTGGATAATAACGAATAATTCAGACGAAACAATACATGATTAATTGAATGGCGGGGATAAGGTCAATTTTATTTTGAAGTGTATGTTCATTGATACGTTATTTATTTATGAAAACAATTGTGCATCGTTATGTTCAATGAAAAGTTATTATTAGTAACAAATTTGCAGTGAGGAGTTATAATTGGTAACACGTTTGCATTGATATGTGCAAGGGAAAGTAATTAATATTGGGAGCTATTTAAATTTGATCTATACTAATTTGATCAACATATGATAATTACACCATGACTGGATTGTAATTGCTATTTAAAAGTTGTAAGTGGATTGTCATGACATATGTACTGTTTACTTATACTGATTTGTTAGTGTACTGATGTTGCCATTTGCAGAACGCATGTGTGCCAGAAAAGCATATCATTCACACAATACTATATAGCAGTTTTATACTACACGTTGCAGAGATAAGTATTATATAATATAAACTAGACACGTATCGTAACGTGGATTTATAGCAGTATATACATGACTGTATGCATTTCTTGACTTGCACAAGCTACAGTGAATGAATGAATGAATGGTGTTTTACGGCACGTCGACACATAAATAGGTCATTTTGTGCACAAAACTGATGAAAGATGAAGAAATGACGTAGTAGTTAAAACATAAATGTATATATATAGAGATAACATTATTTACAATTAAGGGATGATTTGGTAGTAATATAAACCATCTATACTATATATGTAAATCAACAAATTCCCGTCAACGGGTGTATAAATAATTAAATATATATAAAAACATATTATAATGATTCATATTTCAGGAAATTTAAAACAAGAATAAAATCTATAGTATCAAATAACTCTTTCATAGTATTAACATTGTATAACCTTTGCCGCTTAGGATCAAAATCTACACATTCCAACAAGATATATTTTACCGTTAATGGTGGAAAACAGTGTATACATTTTGGTAATTGCTCACCTTGTAATAAATATGAATGAGTATGATGTGTATGCCCTAAACTGCACTGTGTTAGAACAATTTCTTCTCGACGAATGGGTCTACTAGAAGGACGTCATTCTACAAGTAACGGTTTAATTGAATGGAGTTTATTACTCACTTACAGATCCCAAGCGGCTTGCCAAGAGTTACGAATATATGTGTTAATATAACTTATAAAATCAGTATAAGATAATTTGGCATTAGAAATATGTAAACCTAATGCTGCCTTAGCAACACTATTAGCTCTATCATTACCATGTATTCCTACATGGATTGGCAGTCAGCAGAAAATAATAACATTTTCAACTATAAGAAAATTGTACTTCTAAAAGTTGAAGCACAAATGGGTTATCATGTTTCATATTACCCAGGGCTTGAAGAGATGAAATGGAATCAGAAAATATTACAAAATGCTCATTATCAGATTCCTGAATATAGTTTATGGCAAGTTTAATTGCATTACGTTCAGCTGAAAAGATAGAGGCATTGTCAGGCAGGCGGCTCTTTATGCTGTGTTTGTGAACAACAGCAGCTGCAGCTACCTTATCTCCATCTTTAAAATCATATGTGTATATGTTGAAAATTACTGTTTTTCGATTTAATTTCATTAAATTTGTTTTGCAAATAGTAGGATCTGTACTGAATTTGTTACTATTACAAAGATCAAAAATAAGTATTGGTGTTTCCAAAGTCCACGGTGGAATTTGTGATACTTGGCAATCAAAATTAGGTCGATTTCAATGTCTCTTAAATTTGTTTAATACGAAAACCAAATGGTCGGTTTTAGATCAAAAAGAAGTTCATAACTAGGATTAAAAACGGTATCTAAAGTTGGATTTGAAGTGTTAGATTGTAATTTAATGGCATATTGAAGGGCTAATTTTTCCCGTGGATTATACAGGGATGGTTCATTAGCTTCAACATATGGACTTTCGGCTAGTGATGTACGAAAGGCACATAAAACGAGTCGTAATCCTTGATTATGTATAGGACAGAGCAGCATCTGCAAATATGTCTTGCGAGTCGATCCATATACTATTGAGCCGTAGTCCAGCTTGGATCTGATAAGAGATCTATAAAGTCGTAAGAGGACTTTTCGATTTGTTCCCTAATTAGTCCTTTCAGTATTTAAGATGTGTAATGAACATTAATTTACGGTCAAAAATAAGACCAAGGCATTTTGTCTCATCAACTACTGGTATTGATGATCCATCCAGTGTTAGATGAGGGTCTTCATGATGTTTACGTAGTTGACAAAAGGGCATACAATTTAGTTTTAGATTTAGAAAATTAAAACCATTTTCATCAGACCAGGTCTGAAATTTATTGAGACATTGTTGGGATTGTCTCGCAATAGTGTTCATGTCTTTTTGTTCGATAACATATAACAATGTCGTCAATATATAGAGAACAATCCGCACCAGGATTGATGCATTTAACTTTTAATTATATACTGAACAAAAAAAGAAACTTCTGTATTTTAAGCTGTGATTTGCATAGGGTTGACTTTGTTACACTTTGTACACCAATCTAGATACAATTTCATCATTTTATACTTATCACTCAATCATTCTGATCAATATTAATAATCATCAAAAACCAGAGTTAGTGTGTTGCTGCTAAAATATGTTTTATTCAAGTTGCGAAATCACTATATTTGTATTATAAAGGGAGGTAATCTGAAAATATTCATTCTTGAAAGCTGTATGGCGCAAAAGTGAGTGAACAGGTCAGCTTACTTTCTCCGTCTTTTTTGGTGCTGGTGTTATCTTCTGTTTATTTCAACAGAACACAACTGTGTTAATTCAAAGTTTAAACCACAAGACCCGGAAATGCTGTTTAAACCAAAATAAGGGGAATAACTGTGCTTACAAGTTTGATTTAAGGAAAATTGATTTCGTGACAGTGCTGGCCTTTTAACAAAGGTATTAACATATAAGACCAAACAAAATATACACTTCTCAAAACTGCTAACTACACCGCTCACGTTTTGGGTTATATATATCGATGGGTTGAAAGTTTTTCAATAAAATAAAAAGGAAATACCAATTCAATCATTTTTACATCATTTCATTTTATTTTTTTCATGGGCAATGCTAGAACTAAACCACAATAAGCAATTACAAACGACCCATGTAAACACTAAAGTCACACTTTTCCCATATCTACATGTAGAACACCCCGAACACCACCGACTCGGGGGTGCACAAGCTACACGAAACAAGTTTGGATTAATACACTGGTTGGTCTTACACGGGATGATTAGTTTTGTCTTTGGCTTCAACTTCTGTGGTTGTTCAGTACAATTCTGATACATCCTGAGGTGTTTCTAATTATGGTTTTATATATATATATATATCTTTACAATAACATATACGTCTATCGATTCCTAATTTTTCTGGATGGGGACTTTATTGTTATAGATTTCCGTTTGATGTACTTTTATGTACACTCTCTTGTTAATTTGAGCCCTGAAAACAGAATAATAGCGAGGTTGTGTACACTTAAAATCGATTAGTGGGCCATATTGCCTACTGATCGTTCCATGTCGGCAACACTGTCTCCGCAACCCTTTCTGTTATGTATTGTCTTTTTAATTGTATAGTTCATTTGGGGATCTACGTTGTCATTGCGTTTGGGTTCTGTGATTTCAATAGGACCATTTTTCTCAGTATTACAAAATAATTCTGATAATTGTAGTCACACAACACAAATGGTGATCGATTAAAACAGGTACACCATGTATATCTTGTTAACATATTCAAGTAGATCTTTATTCTATTTCTCACAATGTTTTTAATTTCAATGAAATAGCATCCATAGAAATGGGTGTATAAGTGGAGCAGGAAATGTATCATTTACAGAACACAGTCAACCAAAACACGGGCATTCATAATGTATCATACATAACTTACAGAACACAGTCAACCAAACAACGCGCATTCATATATTCCAAGGAAATACCAAGATGTTTGGTAAAAAAAAAGTGCAGTTAGTTAGAGAAAGGACACAACTGTGATGTTGTAGACGTTTTAATCACGTTTGAGACAGTTCAGTACTGTATTTAATGTTAAGTGATTACAACATTTAAAGCCTAAGTTTGCTCACCTGCTTGAGCCAAATGCGCATTCTGACGATAATGAAACTTTAAAGGGGTTACCATTGCTGTGTTCAGTGCTGTTTAAACCTTCTTTCTAAAAGGACAGGCCTTATGTCGCCCTGTACCATTCGATTAGCAGTAGCATATTAAACATACACTATATAGCGGAAATACGCACCCTGCGTTTCTTTTTCCTTTCAGTATATGTACAATATGCTGCTGTTAATCGAATGGTACACGGATACGTAAGTTCTTTCATTTCGGAAAAAAAGGCTAATACAACATAATACAGCAAGCAGTATTCCTTCAAAGTTTCAATATTGACAGAGTACGCGTTTGGCTCAAGCATGTGAGCAAACTTAGGATGCAAACGTTTGCAAACTCTTTACGTTAAAAAGAGTACTGAATTGGCTCAGTTTTTCAAAGAGGAATTTCAACATTTATGAATTTCTTGTTACAGAGTGTAGTGTTATTAAAACGTCTACAACATCACAGTTGTGACCTTTCTCTAATTAACAGCAATATTTTGTTTTACAAAACACCTTGGGATTTATTTGGAATATTATGTGGAATTATTAGGTGAGCAGTATATACAATATACAGCGGAAATTCTCGAGTTGCGTTTCTTTTGCTTTTCAGTATATACCACAGGACATTTGCTGCAGTCAAATCTAACTCAAAAACATTGACATTTTAATTATAAATTCAAAATCAATCATATCTTATATTCTGTCTGTAAAGAAAAAGTATAACCCTTTTGCAAGGATAAAGTATATGTAACATTATGTTGGGAATTAGGTTTTTAAGTTTGGGAAAATTAGCTAGTTAGTACGTCTTAAGTAAAATATATGCATATTGTCAACACACTATAATTGACAAAATAATGTTCTTACAAATAAAACAATAATTCCAAATGTCCGGAAAATCAATTTAGGACCAACATTTCTATGACGATCAGGCACGCGGTCTCACACTGGAAAGCTTTAATTCTACGTTGGTGCAATGGCAACAGCTACATTTAGTCTGTATTTATGAAGATGCATGTGGTGTTTGTGATGCATGCGGTGTTTGACTGTGTTCTGCTCTCCAAATTTACGCAGGAGTCAAGTTGAAAGGTATAGGAAACGGTTAAAATATTTGACTAGCAAAAGTGTTTTTTTCTTGTTTGAAAATAACCTTCATGTGTCATTAATAAGTCTGTAATTTATTAGCTTCATTTTTGCAAATGAAATCTGTATTTATTCTTAAAAATAATGTAGCGACACAGCCAACCAAGATCTATTATTGAGGGTTCTGAAAGAATTATCAAAATCGGATGATAAATAAAAATATATGACCATGTGAAGGTTGTTCTAAAACGGATATGGGAGCCGCCATTTTGAGAAATACGACGTCATATAATCAAATTATAAATATCAATTAAAGCAAATAAAATCTCTTCAAATGAATGCATAATCCTTTACTGGTCAAAAAATCATTATGCTATTAAGTTTACATATATTTCATAACATTACTGTCATATTTTTTCTATAAATCACTAAATTTAAACATTCCATATATAGTCATTTAGAAGTGTGATGTCATAGCTCTCAACATTACGTTGAACGGCATTACTTCCATTACTCAATGGGAAAGCTTATATTAGCAGGATTTATTTAACGGACATTTCGACAATAAAATACGTTTAAACACGTTTTTTACTGAAAAATAATGCGATAAACCTTTTAAAATGACCTATTAAATGTTTTAATTTTACAATACGCAAACGTTTTAAGCCGAAATTAAGGTTTTATTTCATACCCCAGCTAACCCCGTTTTCGCATCTTGGAGAAGGGGTTGAATGGGATATGAAAAGTAATACTCGTTCCACTAATGAAATGGCGGCTTCAATATCCATTGCAATACAACCTTCAAATGATTTGTTTATCATCCGAATTTGATAATTCTTTCACCCTTTTGAGAGTTTTTCAGAACTTTCAATAAAATAATAACGATTGTTTGCCTGTGTCACTTCATTCCCTTTAATAACAGATGTATTTGTGTTGCAATTAAAGTTTATCAATGAAGACAGATAAAGGTTAACACACATTAGATAAGATAATCTGGTTAACGTTTTGAATGTACCTTGTTACGAGGAAACTAGGTTGATAGCTATCATTGTCACACGGCAAGTAATACAAACAAAATACAATCGTAATAACACGAATTATAAACACAAGCGTTCCTTATATTGTAGAAGTGAGAAAGTAAACCAACTGATAGAAAGCGTGTGTTGTCTTCATACTTCCTCTAAATTAAAGTTATTGTCGTACATTTTGTATTACATTTTCTTGTTGAAGTATAGTGTGCACACAAGCGTTCAGAAGCTGAAGAGACAATATTTGCTTCTCACTGAACTGCATGTTATATAGTGCAATATTTCCTTTTCTAATTTCGTAAATCGAATTTAATCACCGTGAGATTATCTCAACGAGATTTCAATCCCACGTGAAAATGTTTAGTCGGACAGATTTTTATTAGGTGTAAAAAACCCGTATTGAAAATCTCAAGATAATTAAATAATTTTCATTTTATATATTATATTAATTTCTAAAATTAACGTTAAATACTTCTTAACAAAGCAGTGTAAAATATAACATATAATCAGTTATAGTCGCCATATAAGTTTAATCTATATGACACTTTAAGTCATTTATAAAAGTGTTTCAATGCAATCTCATTAAAAGCAGGCCCTTTATCACGCTACGATACTCTACGCTACTATATCGTGGAGAGCATCAAAGCGTAATTAGGATATGATTTTAATGAGATTGGTTTAAATGTTGATTACTGTTACCATTACATGGTCTCATCTTAATTCCATTAAACGATGGGAAAGCTTATATTAGCAGGATTTTATAACGGATATTTCGACAATAAAACATGTTTAAATGTTTTACTGAAAACAATCGATAACCTGTTTAAAAATACCTAAATAATATTTTATTTTACAATATGCAAACTGTTTAAGCTGAAATTAGGGTTTTATTTCATACCCCAGCCAACCCCGTTTTCGCTTCCTGGAGAAGGGGTTGGGTGGAATTGAATTGAATGCTGTTTAACAGCTCATCAACACAGTATAGGTTATTTAGAGCCGCCCCAGAGGGAGGGGAAGGATACATAGGAATCCGGGAACCTGCCCTACTCTTACTATCGAATAGATTCCTATGGTTCTTTTACGTGCTCGGAGGATAGACCGATACTCGGGACCGCCCGGTTTACGTCCCCATCCGACGGACGAGGCTATGGGAAAGTGTTTGCCCATGAACACACCGACAACACTCAGTGGCACCACGGAGGATTGAACCCGGGGCCTCAGGTTACGATTGGGAATGAAAGTTAATACTCGGACCACGTAATGCATTGCCCTTTATGGACCTTTTGAGATTTACTTTTAAAAAACTCCCGGTGACTTTAGTAGAGAACATACACCTTACCGCAAACCTCATCTTCACCATGTAGGCAGTCTATAAAACCGTCACACCGATCGGACAAACGTATGCACGCCCCAGACGTACATGTAAACTCGTCATCCTGGCAGTGGAATTCTGCAATTAAAGACATGAAATCAGACATGAAATCAGAATTATTTTGAGAACCGAGTTCTTTGCTTGCCTACATGCATAACATTGCATGAAATACGGTGTCTTAAAATAACATAAACGTGTTTATTGGATGTTGTGTCCCAGTTTTAAGCAATACTATGTTTGCCTGAACTCATAACTATAGTGCGCATATGCGTTCAGCTGAAGAGAAAATACTGACTACTCACATAACAGCGTTCTTGAGTTTTGATGATTATAAAATGTCATTAAGTGTAGGTGTTTTAATGCGTGTCAACTGCGTGATATATATATGCAACATTTCCCGTTCGACTTCCGTATATATAATATAACTACCATACGGGATTCTATCACGATTGAAAATACACCTGCATAAAAGAACGGATGCTTTAGCATGAGTTTGTTTATTCGGACGAACTTTTACTAGGTATTGGATGGTAATTAAATTATCTATATGTTAAATACCGCATTTGAGTTTTCACCGCGCATCATGAAATCTTTATCGTATAAATATCAACCACATGTTGTTATTGACACTGCAAAATGTTGAATTGAAGTTTTACTAATTGGAGAATAAATTACCTAATTAGGTCTACTGGCCGAAGACCAGCAGAGCTTATTGGATAAGGGTTGTTCGTCGTCCGTCCGTCCGGCCGACGTCCGTCGTCCGTCCGTTAACGTTTGCGTTGTGAAAACTCTAGGGCCTTCATTATTAATTGGATCTTTACCAAACTTTACCGATGTCTTTATAATAATAAAAGCTCGGATAAGTTTGAAAAGCAGCCAGATCGGATTAGTTTCACTAGAGTTATGGCTCTTGTTTTGCTGAAAAATGCCATATTAAGCCTTGTGAACACTCTAGAACCTTCATTTATTATTTGATCTTTACCGAACTTACACAGAGTGTTAATATCAATGTATGCGCGGACTAGTTCGAAAACCAGCTATATTTGGTTAGTAACACCAAAGTTATGGCCCTTGATTATTCTGAAAAATGCCATTTTCTGCCTTGTGAACACTCTAGCACCTTCATGTATTATTTGATCTTTACCAAACTTGCAGAGATTGTTAATATCAATAAACGCTCGGAAAAGTTCGAAAACCAGCTAAATTAAGTCAGTAACACCAGAGTTATGGCCCTTGTTTTTTCTGAAACATGCCATTTCCTGACTTGTGAACACACAATGACCTTCATTTATTATTTGATCTTGATCAAACTTGCACAGATTTTTAATTCCAATGAAAGCTTAGAACATTTTGAAAACCATCTAAATTTGGCCATTAGCACCAGAGTTATGGTCCTTGTTTATTCTGAAAAGCAATGTTCTGCCTTGTAAATCTCTAACACCTTCATGTATAATTTGATATTTACCAAGCTTGCATAGATTGTAAATCTCAATGAAAGTTCGGAAATGTTAAAAAACCAGCCAAATCGGAACAGTAACACCAGAGTTATGGCCCTTGTTTTTTTCTGAAAAATGTCGTTTTCTGCTTTGTGAGCAGTCTAGCATCTTCATTTATTATTTGATCTTTACCGAATTTTGCACAGATTGTTAATATAAATGAAATGTTGGACAAGTTCGAAAACCAGCTAAAGTGGGTAACTAATACCAGCGTTATGGCTCTTGTTTTTTCTGAAAAATTCCATTTTTTGCCTTGTGAACACTCTAGCACCTTCATTTATTATTTGATCTTTACCAAACTTGCATATATTGTTAATATCAATGAAAGCTCAGGCAAAATCAAAAAACAGCCAGATCGATTCAGTAACATAAAAGTTACGGCCCTTGTTTTTTCTGAAAAATGCCATTTTCTGTCTTGTGAACACTCCACCACCTTCATTTATTATTTGATCTTTACCAAGCTTGCAAAGATTGTTAATAGCACTGAAATCTTGGAAGAGGCTTAAAACAGGAAGATTGAACCATTTGTGCCGGAGTTATGACCCTTGTCTTTGCTAAAATATTACCTTTTCTGCCTTGTGAACACTATAGCACCTCCATTAAGTGTTTGCTCCTTACCAATTTTTTTTTTAATTTTTAGCTCTACTGGCAAGGGCCAGCAGAGCTTATGGGATGCTGTGTTGTCCGTCGTCCGTCGTCCGTCTGTCGTCCGTTAACTTTTCTTCAAACGACTTCTCCTCAGAAACCGCTTGGCTAATTTTGACCAAACTTCACATGGATGATCCTTAGATAAATGCTTTTTAGATTTGTTAAAATTAGGTCATCGCTCCATCCAAGATGGCTGCCATTACCATATATGTTCGAAACCTTAAAAAATCTTCTTCTCCAAAACCGCTGGACAGATTTCAACAGGTTTTCTTTTAAAATGATCGCCAATGCCTATGTTATCAAGTTTGTTCAAATAACGTCCCCGAGGTCACAAATGGCCGTGCCCCGGGGGTCCAATGTTTGTATATTGAGGTTTTGCATGTTTTTCATATAGACATATAGGAATAAACTTTAAAAATCTTCTTCTCTGAAACCACAAGGCATAGAGCTCTCATGTATTACATGTAGCATCAGCTTATGGTCCTCTACTAAGATTGTTCAAATGGTGACCCTGGGGTCAAATTTGTCCCCGCCCCGGGGGTCACAGTTTTACATAGACTTATATAGATTTTTTTTTTTTAAATCTTCTTCTCGGAAACTACAACAGCCAGAGGTTTGATATTTTGCATTTACTATAAGCTTATGGTCTTTTACCAAGTTTGTTTAAATGGTGACCCTGGGGTCACATTTGGCCCCGCCCCAAGGGTCACATGTTTTATATAGACATGTATAGGGAAAAACTTAAAAAATCTTCTTCTCTGAAATTGAAAGAGCCAGAGGTTTAATATTTTGCATTTGCTATAAGCTTGTGGTCCTCTACCAAATGTGTTCAAATGGTGACCCAGGGGTCACATTTGGCCCCACCCCGGGGGTCACAGTTTTACATTTTACATAGGCTTGTATAGGGAAAAACTGAAAAATACTTCTTCTCTGGAACCACATGGCACAGAGCTCTCATGTATTACATGTAGCATCAGTTTATGGTCCTCTACTAAGTTTGTTCAAATGGTGACCCTGGGGTCAAATTTGTCCCCGCCCGAGGGTCACAGTTTTACATAGACTTATATAGGATTTCTTTTTAAAAGTCTTCTTCTCGGAAACTACAAGAGCCAGAGGTTTGATATTTTACATTTATTATAAGCTTATGGTCCTTTAACAAGTTTGTTCAAATGATGACCCTGGGGTCACATTTGGCCCCGCCCCAAGGGTCACATGTTTTACATAGACATGTATAGGGAAAAACTTAAAAAATCTTCTTCTCTGAAACTGCAAGAGCCAGAGGTTTAATATTTTGCTGTTGGTCCTTTACCAATTTTGTTCAAATGGTGACCCTCGGGTCGCATCTGACCCGCCCCGGGGGTTACAGTTTTACACAAATGCTTGTTTTAAAAAAAATATTTTCTTTTTTTATTTGTTTTATATATATATATTTTTTTTTTCTTTATTATTTTTTTTTTCTTATTTTTTTTTACTTTTATTTCTTTTTTATATATTTTTTTTTATTTTTTTTTATTTTTTTATTTTTGTTTTTATTTTTTAATTTTATTGATTTTTTAAATTTTTATTATCTCTACTGGCCAACTTGGAAAGCCAGCAAGATCGGACCAGTAATGGCGGAGTTATGGCTCTTGATTTAGTTAAAAATGCTATATTTTGCCTCTTTAAGACGATAGTCAGTCGCTTCATTGATGTCATGAGAGCCATATTAGCCAGAAGAGCGTCCACAGGCCCTATTGGGCCTCTTTTTTTATAATTTGTCATTGATTTAAATTTAATTTTTTTATTTATTTTTTTATTTTTATTTTTTTTTTTTAATTTTTTTTTTTTAACACCGTGGTGGATTTGACGAAAGTTAGCAGGAAGCATTGGTATGGGTATTTAGTTGTGCCTACTGCGATTTTTTCAGATTTATTGATGGAGTTACGGCCCTTGACATTTTTACTTTAAATTTCTTGTCGGCGCTACTCCTCCTAAACGCCTTGTTATATTTCGACGAAACTTGGCAGGAAACAGTGGTAAGATGTCTAGTTGGGCATATCGCGCTTTTGTTCCAGTTTGCTGATTCTTGACGGAGTTATGGCCCTTTGAAATGTTTACTTTAATTTCTTGTCGGCGCTACTCCTCCTAAACGGCCTTATTGGATTTCTATGAAATTTGGCAGGAAATCTCAGTATGATGTCTAGTTGTGCAAATCGCGGTATATCAATGAAATATTGGACAAGTCGAAAAAAAGAAGTACTAATGGGAATTTTATGACGACAACTCTTGATATAAGACCCGTTTTAGCAAGTAGATCGTCTACAGGCCCTTTTGAGCCTCTTGTTTTTTATTGTAATAACATACACTTTTCTTGAGGATTTAAATCAGGCCTAATGCATTTGCTATCATTGGAAGATACAACAACCCAGCTAACGAGATTCATTATGACGTTGACAGAACCACAGGTTTAGGGAACGTGGTTTGAATCATACAACAATAATGGGGGAGTTGCTTGTGGTGGGGTTGGGGGGATGAGAAACAAACATTTCTAA
Source organism: Cyrtodaria siliqua (assembly GCA_037043455.1). Taxonomy (NCBI): domain Eukaryota; kingdom Metazoa; phylum Mollusca; class Bivalvia; order Adapedonta; family Hiatellidae; genus Cyrtodaria; species Cyrtodaria siliqua. The sequence goes on along the minus strand of JAWPHD010005882.1, from coordinate 90,553 downwards.
AATATCCTACCCAAAAATAGCTACCCCCACTCCTCCTGCCCCCATAAAAAAGAAGACGTCCGCCCTCGTAGCGGTTGACCCTTTCTAGGATTTATTATGTTCGTACAACTCGGAATTGGGCTTTCAGGATAAATCTTTTTGGAAACCATGTTCATTTTATGATAGAACTCACTAGTAGTTTTCAATGTGTGATTTGCTTAGCGAGGTTGAAAATACATGATAAGTGCTGTTAGTGACATTGTCTCTGTCTCTACAATGGGGGTGTGGGAGGTAGGCATTAGTTTGGTGGTATTGTTTGACATGTTTTCAGTTCTTGGCTAAAATATATGTTTTTGTATTTTTTTCTTCAACAATTTTTTTTAAGGTCCACGTTCCTTGAACCTATGGGCACAACTGTGTTACGTGACTGTAAAATCTGAAATGACGTTTACACATCGAATTGAGAAAATAATTGTATAATAGTAAGGAAACTAATCCGTTATATTGTTTATAATAAAGAGGGTATACTACCATCTATGGAATACAACTAACATTAATCAAAATCCAATCATCATATAAATCATATGAATGATATACGGAACACTCCTGACGCGACGAATTGAGTATATTCACGAGTATCAGCTGTTATATACACTTGTATTAAAGGGTTATACCCTCTTATGTTTATATAGATATGCGATGTTTTATAATGCTAAAACGTTTAAACACAACACCGTCTATCACAACCTGACTTTTATGGTGACATGATTTACAAAATAACGTCATAAGCTCATTGGTCACGATCACTTTCATACAACCTGTAATAAATCATATAACAACGCACTACATGTTGAGTTGTCGACATATTTACAGTTCGCCATTATGCTTTCCTCTTTGACCCGACATATTGTGCAACCTATGATGATGTCCATCTAAATCTTGAAAGGGATGGTAATGTATTACTTGTCTTGTCATGCCCTTCAACGGTGTATTCTCGTGTTGCTCTGGCTTCTGTTAAGTTATAACTACTTAGGTTGTGACTTTCTATATATATATTGAGACAGTGACAATGAAAGGTGCCGGATCTTGGGGATACTGTGAATTCAGTAAATATAATAAGGGGAGAGAATTTGAACTCACTACGGCAACTTCCTAAATTGGGATCTCGTAAGAGATTCACGTTCACAAGGCATAATTATATATAGGGAGAAACATTTGTGAACTACCAAGGACAGACAACCTTCGGACGAACTACGGCAGGGCGCTTAGCTTTGACGAAAAACACAGAAATCAAGCGTATGAATTCACGTCTTAAAAAAGGTAGCTGCAACACACGTTGATGAACTGTATCTCTACATCATAACACGCTCGTCTGGAGGCACAATTAACATATAGACGCATACATATATACAATTATAGCTCATATGAGTGGGCCACATTTAAGCGTTCAACCACAAACAGCTATATTGAGACAGTGACAATGAAAGGTGCCGGATCTTGGGGATACTGTGAATTCAGTAAATATAATAAAGGGAGAGAATATGAACTCACTAAGGCAACTTTCTAAAATGGGATCTCGTAAGAGATTCACGTTCACAAGGCAGAATTATATATAGGGAGAAACATTTGTGAACTACCAAGGACAGACAACCTTCGGACGAACTACGGCAGGGCACCTACCTATGACGAGATACACAGAAATCAAGCGTATGAATTCACTTCTGAAAAAAGTTGATGAACTGTATCTCTACATCATAACACGCTCGTCTGGGGGCACAATTAACATATAGACGCATACATACATACAATTATAGCTCATATGAGTGGGCCACATTTAAGCGTTCAACCACACACAGCTATATTCTCTCTCTATATATATATATATAGAGAGAGAGAGAGAGATTGAGAGATATAAACAGAGATGTGATTCGGTGTACCCAATAAGCTGGTGTTAACACCCAGTAGCCGTATTACCACTGACTGTGCCAAGGCAGAACTCCTATTTCAACCCTTGTATGTTTGTGGTGTCGCATACTGTGCTGCTATTTTTCCTTGTTATTGTTGCTTATCTCGAATGCCCGTTTTTGGTTGTTGTTGTCAGTAGTCTGTGAATGCAACATTTCATGTTAGACTTTTATGTTTGCTTTTAGTGTTTAGGTATTACCAGTACGTAAAAACACTTATGGATGTAGAAACATGAACGGGACGTAATACTTGGCCATTACATAAGTAGATCCTTTAACGTCTGTATATATTTGCTATAATTAAAAACAGTATTGGCTTCCGGTTTATTTCCGACGCGCATGCGCAGACTCGGTATTTTCCACTTTAATGATCATCATTTTTCTTTGGTGTACAGTAGGTCGACGTGTTATAATATAAACTGGACATTTGAAACCTTTGTAATCATGATAAAACCGTTGGCAAGAAGTTTTTTGGGGCAAAAGGTTGGTAGATGTTGTGGTAATATGGCATTTTATGATTTTAGAAGAAAAGTAGGTCACGCTTCACGGGGCTGTTCACAAGTTATGTGAATATGATTGCGTGCAGTGTATCAACGTGCACATCGACGTCACTTGTGGAAAAGTTCGTGACGGAAGGTAGGTACGGGTTTATGTTGTAAGTGTTGAGGTAAATTATTGGATAGAGCTAGATGAAAGTAGGTCACAGGCGTTCAACTGAATATAATTTTGCAGACGCTCGGCACACTGAGTACCAGCTCACATTAATTGAGCTGCTGTCTCACTTTGGCTCGTCCCGCAGTACCGTACATTGCCCAGTACCAGATACGGAGTATATATATACACTGAGCGTCTCACGCAACTGCGTGCTCAGTAATTTATTTGAGCATGTGTGGGTCCAAATTTCCCTAGAAGGAATGGACAGGTAGGCCTTTATTACGCTATTAAACTGTAGTAACTTCCCATTGATCGGACCACCATTAAATCGAAGGCAAAAGTTACCAAAATATCAGCCTATTCTTAAAAAAGTCTCCAACGTTTGTGTGTCAATTTAGTATTTACTAACGAACGCGAAACTGGGAACCGGTCAAAATTGAACCATATCTACTTCCGACTCGGAAGTAAATGTATGAAGTTTTGAATATGAGAAAGTTAAACCGTTTATTGAACAACAAATGAATGGAATAAAACAATACAGACTTACATCCATCACATTAACTGAAACATATTTGTGATAAATCATTAACTTCAGGTGGGGAATAGGCGCGGTACAGGAAATTGCATCTTTTGATTATTACCTTGATAGAACTGTTATTATAATTATTTATGAAGGACTGTAAGGGGACATTTTAGAGATATTTTTTCTGAGGTGAAGTAGATCTTGTACACTGTCGAGTGCAGACATGAATTTACTATCTGACAATACCACTCTTCCTACGATCTCTTGTCAACCCGCCGAGATATCAAAAGCCACCAAAATGCAATTTAAATATACTCATCATTAATCAGTCTTCCCGAAACTGGCGGACAATATGCCGGACATTTGTCAGACAGACTGGAAAATTGTGTCGGCCGAGAGAAAGTTTGTCTGACCGAAAATCGTTTCTTCAAAAAAGTTATTTGGTAAATATCGGGTTAACATAAAGTACTTTTATCATGTTTCGTAGAGTTTTATTTCATTCTTTGGACATTAATTGTTCAAAGCATATCATTTCGGTCAGAGTCATAAAATGTTTCGTCATCTTAATCTGGACCGTCATCCTGTCGCATAAATTATCCAGTAGTATTTGCTAGTCGTTCCTCATCAGTAATTTTGTGCTTTTACCTGGCTTAGCCCCAGAATAATATTTAAAAAATGACATGGCTTTTTTGCTTCCTTGTTACTGATGATTTTCAGGGTCATCAGTTACTTATGTTACATCGCTTCGCATTGGCTAATTTAAATTAACCAATCACGACGTTTTACTGTGTTGTAAGATCTAATCTTCCAAACAATAATTTATTTCAGCTTAAAGGATTAAACGAACGTGTTGACTGGAAGAGTTCGAGCCTTTCAACACTGAATTGCTCCCATTCAAAGAAGAAATGATTTGCATCTTTATTACCCTGACCGCACACCGGATAAGTAAACATTAGGAACATTTGAATATGTTAATGATCCTGAATTTCTAATATCTAAAGGCAAATCATTCCAGAGTTTCATAGATGATGGAATAAATGAATTCATAATACTAGATGTTCTGACTGAAGTCTGCGAGAAATGTTCTGCGTTCATGAGGGCATATGTTGTCTCTTCTGCTACGGTTCTTGGCAGTAGATTTGCCAGGTATTCAAGCGCTATTCCGTTTTTCATAAACAACATAATTAGTTTGGAACTTACGCCGTTCTGATAACGTTAGCCGCACTAGTTCAATCATTAAATTAACAATAGATACCGAACGGGTAAGACCGGTCACAATACGCGCAGCTTCATTTTGTGTTTTTTCAAGTTATTTGTTTTCATATTCGCTGCATACATCCGAAACAATAGCAGCATATTCTAAGATTGGACGGACATACGATGTATAGATTTGATTTAATGTCTTACGACTTAGTGTAAATCTCAAAAGCCTCATAGTTCCAATGATATTGGAAGCAGAAAGAGAAATTTTCGATATGCATAAGCCATTTGCCGTCATGGCTAAAAGTAAGACATGTTTATGATGTTCAACAAACGACAACTGGGTGTTATCTTAAATAAGATTAGGCCGACGCTGCTCATTGTTTTGGGGGGAAAAACAATGCTTCAGTTTTACTGGCGTTTAACTGAATTAATAATGTTTTTGACCAATTTAAAATTATGTTCAAATCATGGTTTAGCATACCCTCCATGTTTATCAATTCTTGAAGTGGACACATACAAAAAACTATCAACGGCAAACAAACAAAGCTATGCTTAGCATATTTTCGGATATATCATTAAGATATATTAAAAATAAAAGCGACCTTAGTACAGAAACTTGAGGAAAGCCTGCGGTTACGTTTATGATTTCAGAATAAGCGTTTCAGATAAATACTTGTTGCTTTCTATTATTAAGATAACATTCAATCCAAGAAAGTAATATATCATGAACTCCATTTTGCTTAAGATTAAATAAAGGCGCTTTATGCCATACTCTATCGAATGCTATAGAGATATCTGCGAATACATTACTCGTATATTGATTGACGTCAAAAGCGTGACAAATATTGTGATATACTTCTATAAGTTGATGAACTGTCGAATGCCCTGTGAGAAAAAAACAAGTTATTGATATATAAATGGTTAAAAATAAACGTATAAACGACTCGTTCCTCTCTTGACAAAGAGATTTAATTGCAATACGTAAATATGTAAATGAGGTATGACATGTAGATTCTATCATGTCGATCTGCATAATTCTGCCGACAAACAGGGGTCTGAGATAAAACCTTATCTCGGCATTACGTTCTTACCCCGTCAGTTGCGCTTCATTTGATGACGTCAACACCTTTTTTGATGACGTCAGGGTATATTTAATGACGTCTGGGTAGTTTTGAACGGAAAAAAGGAGGAAAAACTGGTAAATTAAATGATTTTAAACCATCAACATGATAAATAGAATATGATGTTAGTGCCTGATCGTATCCAGTTTATCAGGTTCGGCACGAAATAAATGAAGCCCTCGGCACATCCTGGTATTTTTTTCTCAGCCTCACCTGATAAACTGGATACGATCAGGCACTAACATGATATTCTCTATATAACAATCACTTTTAGATTGATACACGTATTTAAATGTTGATTACGGTTGCATTGACATTGTGATGCTTTTTAGAATTCCAGCTTTGTAATTTACCGCAGATGTTAGTTGCACCATCAGAGCTAGATAACCGTCACACATATACGTAGGTATAAAAGTCGAACAGGAAATGTAGTTTTCACAGAACACAGTCAACCAAAAGCACGCATTAAAACAAACAACAATTACAATGTTAATAGTAACTAAGTCATGTGACATCTCAGACACAAACGGGTTGACAATAAGAACGATTTATTTAAATCCAGCAAAAGTTTCGAGAAGTGAGAGAGACCCCTAAGTAAAGGGTCGAAATGGTAAAAAATGCTTTTAGGTTCTATACCACAATGGTTGCAGAATATGCATATAATACGGAATATCGTATGTTGCAAAGCTCGCACATATCAGCGACTTTGACATACATAAACATATATATATCTCACGTATGTTTCTCGCAAATTGAAAACATTCAAATCCTACTTAGGTTTCAGGACATAATGGTCACCTAAGAAACTAGATTCATTCTGTTTAAAAAATTGTCCAGGGCCAAATTTGGAATAATCGGAATATAGTACTGTTATCTTAATTGGCAAGGATATCAAAGTAATCTAGTGACTGCAATGAAAACGATTAAATGGTATCATGTTGAATCGTAAAATAGGTATCACTGAAATATCATCTCGCATTAACATGATTATGCGTTTAACATAATCGTCAAACTCCTAAAATTTACGGATAAGAATAACTTGTTTCTACTTTTGGTATATTTTGATTGCGACTGCATTTCATTCGCTAAACCATGTAAAAAGATGTCACGATGTTTTGATATCGACAACATTAACTATTGAGAACTTTTGAGAACTTTGTTTGATATATTTACATTAGTTGAGTACGACTTACCGCAGATCATCTCATCAGCACCGTCGATACAGTCTAAACTACCATCACACTTATAAAATAACAGGATACACTTTCGTGTCGTGGTATGATTGCTTCCAGCACTACATGTAAATGCCTCTTCTGTGCAGTTGTGTATCTCTGAAAGTGTAAGGCATGAAATGATTAATATATCGATAGCTCATAAGGACATATATTTCAATTTTGGACGGTTTCTGTTGTCCAATTTAAAATGATCGCTTAAAGTTATGATTATAGTACACATGAGTGTATGTCTGAAATGAAAGTTATCGCCGTGTAGCGACCGTGAACAGTCTCCCCGTACATCCAAGCAATATTGTCATCTTTACATCCCACAGGGATTTTATGAATTTCAGTTTCATCCTTAAACACATATCTTACTTATACCACGTTGAAGGTTTTCTGCCCATCGCCATTTTGGCTCAGTGTAACTGGGTTTTCCTTGTCTTGTCTTGTGATCTAGAATTAAACACATGTGTAGAGTTTTGGAGCCCCTATTTAACCGTCCTTCAGATATTATTTCTACGGACCTTTGGTAAGAGACTGCATCGTATCTCTAATAACTACTCATTATAATGCAACTATTATGTGACACGTTTCGTCATTGGCTAACGTCTAAAATAAATTTAGCGGCCGTAAAACGCCTGATTACCGTCTGAAAAGTAGTACGTGACGTCACGTAACGTTGTTACAAGCCGTTAACAAAATGCCCTTACCGATGAACTGAAGTTTTCATAGAAAAATAAGTGTGTATGTATACTTTTACTATGTATTTCTGGCATTTAAATGGAAAAGCATTAGACTTGAGATAACCATGCTAAGATGTTCAATCTTGGACGGATTGAAAATCTTAGCATGGTTATCTCTTAATTGGCCCTTATTTTGCTTTCGCAGAATGTTATTATATTCCAATTTGCATAAACGTCTTTTAATAAAAACACTTAAAATAATTAGTTTACCTCTTCGGTTACACTCTGCGTCATCTATACGTCATCTGTGCACGTTGATTCCACATAATTCTACCTTTCTTAGATCTAAACCATATGTATACCTTACACCTTAAACCTTAAACATTCAATCGGTAATTTTATGTTCCTTTCTATAATTTTACCCCGATTTTTAACAACGGATAAAAACGTTCAATAACTCCTCTTGAAAAATAGTTCAATCAAGACGCAGGCTGTTTCACTTTAAAAGTATGTGTAAAGCTGAGAGGTACATTTGTCCACCATTAAATCAGCTGTTAATGGTAGAATATTTAATGTTTGTCTAGCTTCAAATGATGATTGACGTACATTAGTTATGTAATGTTTTGCTGAAAAAACTTGGATTTCGTGAACATAAATACACTGCGGGTAAGCCCAAACTGTTAAAAATAAAGATCTGCCAACACGTTCGTCTGTTAGGTAATAGTTTCAGTAACTTTACACAGATGGGGATTTTCTTTGAGCAAATCCTATGGGATCTATGTTTTACAACTTATTCGATTTTCTAGAGCTTCTAGTCGAGTTGATGACCAGTTTTATTTGCGTAACTCCAATCTACTTTTAAAATATATATAAAAAGAAATATTCTGCGACAAGGACTTTTACAATCTGACTTCTATGGTGCCATGATTTACAAACTTCGCAAGAGCGTAAGATCCTTGGTTATAATCACTTTCATACAATATTCATTAAACGTGTTACAAAATGTATTAAAATAGGTTATGACCCTATCATTTTGCAACGCGCTGCATATTTAGTGGTTTACCAATTTAGTTTGCTACTATGCGTTCCTCTTTGATTGTGCAATGACCGGACAGATTATGGACCCTATGATGACGTCTACCTATATACGCAAACGACTGAAGCGTTTGCTGTTTGCTTTAAATCATGTATTGGTGTACCCTTACTCTTGTTTATTCTTGTTCTTGTTGCTCTGGCTTCTGCCAAGTCATTGAGTACTTGCTATGTGACTATCTATGCAGTTTATTTTCATATATTCATGACCATCTATGTGTTATACTTATAATGCCTATTATTACTGTCTTTGTTTGTAAGAGAATGAAGCCTGACGGAGAGTTCTTTATTTACACTGTTCCGTTGTACTGGGATGACAATAGGGTAAGAGTTAGGTTTAGTGCTCCCTAGAATCGTATCAGTTTACTACACACAAACGGGCCTTTGAATAACATCTTTGTCAAAGGAAAATGTAGACAACGGTTCTTAACGGCTCATCAACGCATTATAAGTTAATTAGGGCCGCCCCAGGTAGAAGGGAATGATATACAGAGAATCGGAAACATGAACTACTCTTACTAATGTTTACAGTCATATGTTTGTTTAACGTGCTCGGAAGAGACTAGATATGATAATTACACCATGACTGGATTGTAATTGCTATTTAAAAGTTTTAAGTGGATTGTCATGACATATGTACTGTTTACTTATACTGATTTGTTTGTTTACTGATGTTGCCATTTGCAGATGGCATGTGTGCCAGAAAAGCATATCGTTCACACACTACTAGATAGCAGTTTTATACTACACGTTACAGAGAGATGTTTTATATAATATAAACTAGACACGTATCGTAACGTGGATATATAGCAGTATATACATGACTGTATGAATTTCTTGACTTGCACAAGCTACAGTGAATGAATGAATGAATGAATAAATGGTGTTTTACGGTACGTCGACACATAAATAGGTCATTTTGTGCGCAAAAACTGATGAAAGATGAAGAAATGACGTAGTAGTTAAAACATAAATGTATATATATAGAGATAAAATTATTTACAAATAAGGGATGATATGGTAGTAATATAAACCATCTATATATGTAAATCAACAAATTCCCGTCAACGGGTGTATAAACAACTAAATATATATAAAATGATATTATAATGATTCATATTTCAGGAAATCTATAACAAGACTAAAGTCTATAGTATCAAATAACTTTTTCATTAGTATTAACATTATAGAACCTTTCCCGCTTAGGATCAAAATCTACACATTTCAACAAGATAACGGTGCAAAACAGTGTATACATTCTGGTAATTGCTCACCTTGTAATATATATGAATGAGTATGCCGTGTATGCCCTAACCTGCACCCGGCTAGAACAACTACTTCTCGACGAATGGGTCTACTAGAAGGACGCCATTCTACAAGAAACGGTTTAATTGAATGGAGTTTATTGTTCACTGACAAATCCCAAGCGGCTTGCCAAGAGTTACGAATATATGTGTTAATACAACTTTTAAAATCCATATGGAAGAATTTTCCTCAAATCGAAATCGACTGAAAAAAACATTAATTTCACGAAATGTAACTTTTGGTGATAGTTTAGTACTGATTTATCTCCCGCAGATATCGATAAAGCCGCCTCGGGCGTTATGTAATTTAGCGTGTCGGCAGTCACACTTGCACACTTTATGGGGGCCATAAAGTATTGGGAATCATTATGTATCTACAGTGACCATATGGAGTGAAACTATAAATGCACTTTAGTAAATTTAAGCAAAACACATTTTTAAAAAATCAGTTTAATATTTACATAAAATACGTTATTATAAACATGCTTTTAATAAGCTATAACTGAGAATATTTTTTTTAAGTGTATGTTTATGGAAATGGCATTATAATAGTGAGAAATTCTATAAAAAGCTGTTTAAAAGTTAAAAATACCATCATTTTTGATATAGCAAAAGTTTCGTTCTGACTCCCGTTTTGCCTAAAATGGAAATACCATCATTGGACAGAGAAATACATGTGTAATGGGTTTTTGCATAAATTAAACATTTATGCATACAACTCTTCATGATATATATTTCTCCGCGTCGTCTGCTTAATGTGATATCGTAAACAACAACAACAACAACAACAACAACAATTAATAATTTAAAAACAATTGCTATATTTGCTTGTAAAACAGACCATCTATAACTAGTGTCATTAACAAAAAAACTATATCAAAATAAAGATTAGTGTTTCACCTATTTAGAACCGCTTGCACCTAAGGCTTCAGTTTCGTCATTATGCGATATATTTACAATTAAAAAACACATGTTCGACATATTTTAAGAATTTTATATAGAACATATAAGGACACTAGATGGTGTATTTAAAATCGAAAACCGACCAAGATACTTTTAACATAAAAATATGAAACTTATATCAAAATAAAGATAATAAATTGCATTTTAAGAAACCGTTTGCACCCAAGCGATCATATTTATAGAATTTCTAATATTAAACAATAATGAAATTTCCCCCTGTACGCTCCATGTAAAAATCTGGCGACTCATCGATAACCCGTTTGAGGAAGATTCTTCCATATGCAGTATAAGGTAATTTGGCATTAGAAATATGTAAACCTAATGCTGCCTTAGCAGCACTATTAGCTCTAGCATTACCATGTATTTCTACATGGATTAGCAGTCACCAGAAAATAATAACATTTTCAACTATAAGGAAATTGTACTTTTAAAAGTTGAAGCACAAATGGGTTATCATGTTTCATATTACCCAGGGCTTGAAGAGATGAAAGGGAATCAGAAAATATTACAAAAGTGTCATTATAAGATTCCTGAATATAGTTTATGGCAAGTTCAATTGCATTAAGTTCAGCTGAAAAAATAGAGGCATTGTCAGGCAGGCGGCTCTTTATGCTGTGTTTGTGAACAGCAGCAGCTGCAGCTACCTTATCTCCATCTTTAGAATCATCTGTGTATATATGTTGAAAATTACTGTATATCGATTTAATTTCATTAAATTTGCATTGAAAATAGTAGGATCTGTACTGGATTTGTTCCTTTTCCAAAGATCAAAAATAAGTATTGGTGTTTCCAAAGTCCACGGTGGAATTTGTGATACTTTGTACTTGGCAATCAAATTTAGGTCGATTTCAATGTGTTTTAATTTTGGTTTAATACGAAAACCAAATGGTCGAATGATCTACGGTTTTAGATCAAAAAGAAGTTGATAACTAGGATTAAAAACGGTATCTAAAGTTTGGTTTGAAGGGTTAAATTGTAATTTAATGGCATATTGAAGGGCTAATTTGTCCCGTGGATTATACAGGAATGGTTCATTAGCTTCAGCATATGGCCTTTCGGCTATTGATGTACGAAAGGCACATAAAGCGAGTCGTAATCCTTTATTATGTATAGGATCGAGCAGCATCTGCAAATATGACTTGCGAGTCGATCCATATACTATTGAGCCGTAGTCCAGCTTGGATCTGATAAGAGATCTATAAATTCGCAAGAGGACTTTTCGATTTGCTCCCTAATTAGTCTTTCAAGTATTTAAGATGTGGTATGAACATTAATTTACGGTCAAAAATAAGACCAGGGCATTTTGTCTCATCAACTACTGGTATTGATGATCCATCCAGTGTTAGATTAGAGTTTTCATGATGTTTACGTAGTTAACGAAAGGGCATACATTAGTTTTAGATTTAGAAAATTAAAACCATTTTCATCAGACCAGGTCTCAAGTTTATTGAGACATTGTTGTAATTGTCTCGCAATGGTGTTCATGTTTTTTGTTCGATAACATATAACAATGTCGTCAACATATAGAGAACAACCCACACCAGGATTGATGCATTTAACTATTAATTATAATATTAATTTTTATATTAAAAACAGTGACAGAAAGTATGCTGGCCTTTGGAACACCCATCTCCTGTTCATGAATGTCAGAGAGGGTTGAACCAATTCGGACACGGAACTGTCTATCATCTAAGAAATTATCTATATAAATTGATAATGTGCCTCAATGACCAAGGTCATAAAGATCATTCATAATACCGTACTTCCATGCAGTATCATAAGCTTTCTCCAAAACAAAATATACAGCGACTAGATGTTCTTTATTTAAGAATTCTTCCTTATTAAATGATTCAAATCGAATGAGATTGTCTGTTGTGCCTCGTTGGCACCGGAATCCACTTTGATACTTTGTTATCTCAGTTTGTTGGATTCCAGGTATCAAACGAGTCTCTCTTTAATCATTCTTTCCATGGCTTTACATATACAACTCGTTAAAGCAACAGGGCGATAATTTATTTGGTCCGTTTGATCCGTTCCTGGTTTGAGACTGGAATAACGATTGCTTCCCACCAAGAATGGTGAAAGTTTGTTGTCACCCACACCTTACCAAATATATCAAGAAGGGTAGAGAGACAGGTTTCAGGTAACTATTTTAACAATTGATAATGGATATCATCAGGACCAGCTGATGTTACATGAGCCTTTTAAGGGATTCTCGAAGTTCTTTGAGAGGGAAAAGTGTATTTTATTTCTCCAAATTTTCGTCTTGAAGTTCAGTTTCTTCTGTTCTTTTAATTTCTTGTTTTTTTAGAAGATTTGGTTGCCAGTTTTCAGAAGAAGAGTTTTTTGAAAGAGTTTCTGCCAAAGTATTTGTAATATATTTGACAGATGTAATATCTCCATTATCAGTTTTAAGATGATTTACCCAACTAGAATAAGAGATGAGCGAGAGTTCAGCCTAGAGACATAAGATCTCCATGATTACCTCTAGCTATCCTTAATAGTACGATGGGCTTTCGCACGGAAAACGCTAAAATCATCTAAATTATTCTTAGTTGGCCGCAAGTTAACATTATTTAATGCAGCTTTACCATCGCTGACTGTCATTTTGCAGTCATTGTGCAGTCATCATAGTACCATGGTTTATCTGGGCGTTTTGGATTTGCCGAGGTTTTTGGAATAGTTTGATCAGCTATATCATGAAGAGTTTTGGTTAAAGGAGTAGTTGCGTCTTCGACATCCTCAAAAACGGAAGGCTGTTATTGTTCCTCGCAAAGAGATTGAAACGTATCCCAATCAGCTTTGCGAAGTTTCCATCGTTACGTTTTATCGAGAAGTAGTGGGCCGATATTTTCAAGAAATATGGGGAAGTGGTCACTTCCTCATAGGTTGTAACCAACACTCCTCGAAAAACTCATCAACAGAGATGGATTGCATATTGTTAAATCAATGGAAGAATGAGAGCTTGAAGCTGGATGTAAATAAGTATGTAATTTGTTATCATTAAAAAGACACAAATTATTTTTGGCTAAGAAATCCTCAACTGTCTTGCCTTTATCGAGTATATCTTTACAACCCCAGATGTAGTTGTGTACATCACAATCACCAAAGAGTATAACAGATGATGGTAATTGTGCAACTTGGTGATTTAGATCTTTAAGGCATAGTGAAGAATTAGGTGGTAAATATAAGGAGCATATTGTTATAACTATGTGCATCGTAAAACTGACAGCAACAGCTTGCAAATCGGTATTCAACGCAACAATTCTGTGAGGAATGTTTCGAATCACAAGAATCGAAACTCCTCTAATAGCTTTATCATTTTTATCACAAATATAGTTATATAATGAATAATTTTTAAAATATATCTTATCACTAGTCTTCAAGAATGTTTCTTGAAGACATAATGCAGCAAGGTTGTGTTTATTTAAAAGTAAGATGATTTCATCACAACTAGGCTTTAAACCTCGGCAGTTCCATTGAATGACCGTATTTGATTTTGATATTACTACGGTGGAAGTACGGGTTTACGACCTTTGGAGTTGGCATACTTCGGAGACTTTGGAAGATCCAGATTTGCTGGATCATCAACCTCCATCTCCAAGTCTCTAAATGTGTTGTGCAGTCTAATCGTATCATCAGATCCTTTCGACTGCTTCCCTAACCCGAGAGATTTCTTTTTTCTTGCTGTCACGTCTGTGGCAGAAATTCTGCGTGGTGACGAACTCTTGGAAGAGTTCGACGGATTTGACGAACTCTTGGAATAGATGAAATAGATGTGGTAGATGTAAGAATATTTGAGGATATAGTTGAAGGAGTGTTAGGCTTGGAAGTCACAAGAGGCTTGGGAGCCACAGGAGGCTTATTTAAGAGGACCAAATATTGTGAGGCTTAAGATGATTTAGAGGAGTTCTGAACAGAGAGTGGACTAGTAGTAAACTTGTCAGAGTCTATTGGTCCGGTTGACACGGTCTGCGCCACGATAGACATGTTAGCTGGTTTCTCATCTCTACGATTTGCCAGATGGAGCGGTTGGAACAAGACTATCAGCAAATTCCATAGCCTCTGGAAAGAAATTTTCTTTTCAATCTTAACCTTCTGTATTTCCCTTTCGTGCTTCCACTTCGGATAATCCTTAGAGAAATCCCCATATGTACCCATGCAGTTAACGCAAGAGAAGGGATTTTTCCAATTAGCGAAGTCGCTATGATCCTCCTGGCCGCACTGGGCACAGACGGGAGCAGATCGGGTATCTTTCTCTGTGGTGACCAAAGTGTTGAATGTTGAAACAATGAAGAGGATTTCGGATGTAGGGATCAACTTGTAGAAGAATATATCCAGTCTTGATGGTTTTTGGAAGATTTGGTGTACTGAAAGTAAGCACAAAAGTATTTGTAGGAGTGATTTTGCCACCCCGCCTAGTACAGATGCGCGTTACCTCAGTCACACCATGAGATCTAAGATTGTGAGTAATTTCTTCAAGGGTGCAGTGTTCTAGTTCCTTAGAGCGTACCACACTTTTTGAAGAGTTGAGAGAAATATGAGGAATACCCTTAACAGGAATGTTGACAACGGTCTTGATTTTAAGAGTATTGTCAGAGTGAGATATTTTACTGAACTCGACGAGAATTTTGTCTGATTTAATTTTTTTCACACTCCTCGGCTCACCGGCAATGCGAAAAGGAGAAAGCTTAGTAATAGGCCTAGATTCATCCAAAGAGATAAAAGTCCGAAATCGAGGCCAATTTTTCTCAGTATTACAAAATTGAGAGATATCAGTGTCAGAGTCAGAATCAGAGTCGTCCTAGGGAGTTTAGCGTCTCTAAAATAGTTATTTTCCTTAGAATTAGTAGTTTGTGCGTGTTTTCGTCCAATAATGTGTGATAAAAATCATTCTCCACGATACTCAACCGCCTCGGAGTCCAACAAGGGGACATTTGCTGTGGATATTCGACAGACAAATGCCATAAATACGTGTAGAGTATACCCATATCAGACCCCATACCACACAGCGGACAAACCCCTTGACTCGAACTTATGTTCCGCTTTAAGTGGCACGAGTATAGCCATATAGAGTTTAGAAATACATGATTAGCCCTAGACCCACTGTCATAAAGGATCCTTTCTATATGATGTTTAAAGAGGACAAAATAAAAGGGGAGTAAGATATTAAACGAGAGGGAGTGAGAGAGGTGCGAATTAAACAAGCTAGAAGCCCATATAGCTGGCGTGACAAAATTTGGGATTTAGGGATCAACTGGTAGAAGAATATATCCAGTCTTGATGGTTTTTGGAAGATTTGGTATGCTGAAAGTAAGCACAAATGTATTTGTAGGAGCAATTTTGCCGCCCCGCCTGGTATTGATGCGCTTTACCTCAGTCACACCATGAAATCAAAGATTGAGAGTAATTTCTTCAAGGGTGCAGTGCTCCAGTTCCTTAGAGCGTACCACACTCCATGGAGAGTTGGGAGAAATATGAGGAATAGCCGTAACATGAATGTTGACAACGGTCTTGATTTTAAGAATATTGTAGGAGTGAGATATTTTACTGAACTCGATGAGAATTTTGTCTGATTTAAAATATTTCACACTCCTCGGCTCACCGGCAATGCCGAGTAAAGCCTAGGAGATTGCAAAAGGAGAAAGCGTAGTAATTGGCCTAGATTCATCCAAAGAGATAAAAGTCCGAAATCGAGGCCAATTAATATGAGAGATATTAGTGTCAGAATCATAGTCCTCCTAGGGCGTTTAGTGTCTCTAGAATAGTTATTTTCCGTAGAATCAGTAGTTTGTGCGTGTTTTCGTCCCATAATGTGTGATAAAAAATCATTCTCCACGATACTCACCCGCCTAGGAGTCCAACAAATGGACATTTGCTGTGGATATTGGACAAACAAATGCCAAAAATACGTATAGAGTATACCCATATCAGACCCCATTACCACCCAGAGCATGTAACCCCTTGACTCGAATTTATGTTTCGCGTTAAGTGGCACTAGTATAGCCATTTAGAGTTTAGAAATAAATGATTATCCATAGAGGCACTGCCATAAAGGATCCTTTCTATATGATGTTTAAAGAGGACAAAATAAAAAGGGAGTAAGATATTAAACGAGAGGGAGTAAGAGAGGTGTGAATTAAACAAGCTAGAATCCCATATAGCTGACGTGACAAACAGATTGATCAGATCGAGCCAGTCTGACCTCCTGTCTAGTTGAAGTCCGGACCGAAGTGGTGTGTTGTAACATGGAGATAACTTCCAGATATCCACGTCACTTAACCACCAGGATTCCCTTCTCCAACGACACGGGTAGCCACCTACGGTCAACAGGTGGGATACTTTTCGGGGATCCTACCCCTCTGCTTAGTAACGAGCAGTCGGTTCTTAGCACCCCGAACACCACCGACTTGGGGGTGCACAAGCTACATGAAACAAGTTTTGATTTACACACTGGTTGGTCATACACTGGATGATTAGTTTTGTCTTTGACTGCAACTTCTGTGTTTGTTCAGTACAATTCTGATACATCCTGAGGTTATTATGTTTATATATAAATATATATCTTTGCAATAACATATACGTCTATCGATTCCTAATTTCTCTGGATGGGGACTTTATTGTTATAGATTTCCGTTTGATTGGATGTACTTTTATTTACACTCTCTTGTTAATTTGAGCCCTGCAAACAGGATAATAGCGAGGTTATGTACACTTAAAATCGATTAGTGGGCCATATTGCCTACTGATCGTTCCATGTCGGTAACGCTGTCTTCGCCACCCTTTCTGTTGTGTATTGTCTTTTTAATTGTATAGTTCATTTGGGGATCTACGTTGTCATTGTGTTTGGGTGCTGTGATTTCAATAGGATAATTTTTCTCAGTATTACAAAATATATCTGATAATTGCAGTCACACAACACAAACGGTGATCGATTAAAACAGCTACACCATGTATATCTTGTAAACATATTCAAGTAGATCTTTATTTCTTTTTCTCTCAATTTTTGAAAGTTTCAATGATATAGCATCCATAGAGATGGGTGTATAGGTGAAACAGGAAATGTAGCATTTACAGAACACAGTCAACCAAAAAACGCGCATTCATAATGCATCATACATAACTTCAGAAGAACGCCAAATCGTTCATTGGACGGATTTCAAGATTTATTTTGCGAAACGTTATTCGATGATATTTCACCGAATGTGTCCCAGTGTTATACTGCCAGCAGAGAACTGATGCTTTGCAACAAACTTTCTTGTCGAGCGTTTTTATACGATAACGTTTTAACGATTACCTCAAAAGCACAGGCATGTCTTCCTTTTATAAATGAGTTTACGGTTGACTAACCCATTATCGAGTACTGAACGTTAATACTTATACTGAAATGCAAAAGAAAAGCAACTCGGGAATTTCCGCTATATATTGTATGTACAATATGCTGCTGTTAATCGAATGGTACATGGATACGTAAGACCTTTTCTTTCGGAAAAAAATACTAAAACAACACATAATACAGCAAGCAGTATTCCTTCAAAGTTTCATTATTGACAGAGTACGTGAGCAAACTTAGAATGCCAAAGTTTGAAACTCTTTACGTTAAAAAGAGTACTGAACTGGCTCAGTTTTTCAAAGAGGAATTTCAACATTCATTGATTTCTTGTTACAGGGTGTAGTATGATTAAAACGTCTACAACAGCACAGTTGTGTCCTTTCTCTAATTAACTGCAACGTTTTGTTTTACGAAACAACTTGGGATTTATTTGGAATATTATGTGGAATTAGGTGTGAAGTATATACAATATATGCCGGAAATTCTCGAGTTGCGTTATCTTTGCGTTTCAGGATATACCACAGGACATTTGCTGCAGTCAAATCTAACTCTAAAACATTGACATTTTAATTTTGAATTCAAAATCAATCATGTCTTATATTCTGTCTATAAAGAAAAATTATAACCATGTTGCAAGGATAAAGGATATGCAACAGTATGTTGGGAATTAGGTTTTTAAGTTTTGGTAAATTAGCTAATGTTAGGACGTCTTAAGTAAAATATATGCATATTGTCAACACACTATAATTGACAAAATAATGTTGTTACAAATAACACAATCACTCTATTTCCGCATATGTCCGGAAAATCAATTTAGGACAAACATTTCTATGACGATCGTGAAGACGGTCTCACACTGAAAAGCTTTAATTCTACGTTGTTGCAATGGCAGCAGCTACATTTAGTCTGTATTTATAATGATGCATGTGGTGTTAATGATGCATGCGGTGTTTGACTGTGTTCTGCTATCCAAATTTACGCAAGAGTCAAGTTGAAACGTATAGGAAACGGTTAAAATACTTGACTGGCAAAAGTGTTTTTTTTCTTGTTTGAAAATAACCTTCATTAATAAGTCTGTAATTTATTATCTTCATTTTGCAAATAAAAGCTGTATTTATTCTTGAAAATAATGTAGCGACACAGCCAATCAAGATCTATTATTGAGGGTTCTGAAAAACTTGAAGGTGAAAGAATTATCAAAATCGGATGATAAATAAAAACATATGACCATCTGAAGGTTCTTCTAAAACGGATATGGGAGGCGCCATTTTGAGAAATATGACGTCATATATTCAAATTACCATATATGGAATATTTATAAATATCATTTAAAGCAAATAAAATCTCTTCAAATGAATGCATAATCCTTTACTGGTCAAACAATCATTATGCCATTAAGTATACATATATGTCATAAAATTACTGTCATATTTTTCCTATAAATCAATAAATAAAAATATTCCATATATAGTCATTTAGAAGTGTGATGTCATAGCTCTCAACATTACGTGTTACGTCCTTACTTCCATTACGCGATGGGAAAGCTTATATTAGCAGGATTTTTTTAACGGATATTTCGACAATAAAATACGTTTAAAAACGTTTTTACTGAAAAAAATGCGATAAACCTTTTAAAATTACCTATTAAATGTTTTAATTGTACAATACGCAAACGTTTTAAGCCGAAGTTAAGGTTTTATTTCATACCCCAGCTAACCCCGTTTTCGCTTCTTGGAGAAGGGGTTGAATGGGATATGAAAGGTAATACTCGTACCACGTAATAACATGGCGGCTTCTATATCCACTGCAATACAACCTTTAAATGATTTGTTTATCATCCGATTTTGATAATTCTTTCACCCTTTTCCGAGATTTTCAGAACTCTCAATAAAATAATAACGATTGTTTGCCTGTGTCACTTCATTCCCTTTAATAACAGATGTATTTGTGTTGCAATTAAAGTTTATCAATGAAGACAGATAAAGTTTAACACACATTAGATAAGATAATCTGGTTAACGTTTAGAATGTACCTTGTTACGAGGAAACTAGGTTGCACACGGCAAGTAATACAAAAAAATACAATCGTACACAAATCGTATACTATCACGAATTATAAACACAAACGTTCCTTATATTATAAAAGTGAGAAAGTAAACCAACTGATAGAAAGCGTGTGTTGTCTTCATATATCCTCTAAATTAAAGTTATTTTCGTGCATTTTGTATTACATTTTCTTGTTGAAATGTAGTGCACATAAGCGTTCAGAAGCTGAAGAGATATTATTTGCTTCTCACTTAACTGCATGTTATATAATGCAATATTTTCTGTTCGAATTTCGTCTATCGAATTTAATTACCGTGAGATTATACCAACGAGATTTCCATCCCACGTGTGAATGTTTAGATGGACAGATTTTTACGAGGTATAGAAAACCCGTATTGAAAATCTCATGATAATTAAATTATTTTCATTTTTTATATTATATTAATTACTAAAATTAATGTTTAATACTTTTAAACAAAGCAGTGTAAAATATAACATATAATCAGTTATAGTCGTCACATAAGTTTCATCTATATGACACTTTAAGTCATTTATAAAAGTGTTTCAATGCAATCTCATTAAAAGCAGGCCCTTTATCACGCTACGATACTCTACACTACTATATCGTGGAGAGTATCAAAGCGTAATTAGGATATGATTTTAATGAGATTGGTTTAAATCTTGATTACGGTTACCATTACGTGGTATCACCTTTGTTCCATTAAGCGACGGAAAAGTTTATTGTTTGGTGCACCCTAGAACCGATTTAAACCCCCCAGTGGCCTACTTTGCCACTGACCGTTTCAAGGCGGTAGCCCTTTTGTCAACACTTTTGTTTTTGTGATGTCGTTTGCATTTATAATTACGTCTGCCTTCTTGTTTGTCTGTTTACGTGTTTGTTTTTGTGTTTTGTGATTGACTGTCCTCCTTGAATGCGACTTTCCCTGTCCGATCTTTTTATATTTCTTTATATTAGCAGGATTTTATATCGGATATTTCGACAATGAAAAATGTTTAAAAATCGATAACCTGTTTAAAAATACCTAAATAATGTTTTAATTTTACAATATGCAAACTTTTTAAACTGAAATTAAGGTTTTATTTCATACCCCAGCCAACCCCGTTGTCGCTTCTTTAAGAAGTGGTAGGATGGAATTGAATTGAATGCTGTGAATTGGATACATCGGAATCGGGAAATCGTGCCCTACTCTTACTATCGAATAGATCCTATGGTTTTTAACGTGCTCAGAGGATAGACCGATACACGGGACCGCCCGGTTTACGTCCGCATCCGACGGACGAGGCTAAGGGAAAGTGTCTTGCCCAAGAACACACCGACGAAACTCAGTGGAACCACGGAGGATTGAACCCGGGGCCTCCGGTTACGATGGGGAATGAAAGTTAATACTCGGACAACGTAATGCATTGCCCTTTATGGACCTTTTGAGATTTAGTTTTAAAAAACTCCCGGTGACTTTAGTAGAGAACATACACCTTACCGCAAACCTCATCTTTACCATGTAGGCAGTCTACAAAACCGTCACACTGGTAAGACAAACGTATGCACGCCCCAGACGTACATGTAAACTCGTCATCCTTGCAGTCTGCAATTAAAGACATGAAATCAGACATGAAATCAGACATGAAATCAGAATTATTTTGAGAACCGAGTTCTTTGCTTGCCTACATGCATAACATTGAATGAAATACGGTGTCTTAAAATAACATAAACGTATATATTGGACGTTGTGTCCCAGTTTTAATGAACACTACATTTGCCTGAACTCATAACTATAGTGCGCATATGCGTCCAGCTGAAGAGAAAATATTTACTACTCACATAACAGCGTTCTTGAGTTTGATGATTATAAAATGTCGTCAAGTGTTTTAATGCGTGTCAGCTGCGTGATATATATATGCAACATTTCCCGTTCGACTTCTGTATATATAATGTAACAACCATACGGGATTCTATCACGATTGAAAATACACCAGCATAAACGAAGGATGCTTTAGCATGAGTTTGTTTATTCGGACGGACTTTTACTAGGTATTGAATGGTTATTAAATTATCTATATGTTAAATACCGCATTTGAGTTTTCACCGCGCATCATGAAATCCTTATCGTATAAATACCAACCAAATATTTTTATTGACACTGTAGAATGTCAATTACTGAATTGACGTTTTACAAATTGGAGAATAAATTACCTAATTAGCTCTAATTAGAAGACCAGTAGAGCTAATTGGATGACGGGTTGTCCGTCCGTCCGTCCGTCGTCCGTCCGTTAACTTTTCCCTTGTGAACACTCTAGGGCCTTCATTATTAATTGGATCTTTAAGAAACTTTACCAGTGTCTTTATATCAATGAAAACTCGGACAAGTTCGAAAAGCAGCTAGATCGGATTAGTTTCACCGGAATTATGGCCCTTGTTTTGCTGAAAAATGCCATATTAAGCCTCTTGAACACTCTAGCACCTTCATTTATTATTTGATCTTTACTTAACTTACATAGAGTGTTAATATCAATGAAAGCTCGGACGAGTTCGAAAACCAGCTAATTTGATCAATAACACCAAAGTTATGGCCCTTGTTTATTCTGAAAAATGCCATTTTCTGCATTGTGAACACTCTAGCACCTTCATGTATCATTTGATCTTTACCAAACTTGCACAGGTTGTTAATATTAATAATAGCTCGGGAAAGTTTGAAAATCAGCTAAATTAGGTCAGTAACACCAGAGTTATGGCCCTTGTTTTTCTGAAAAATGCAATTTTCTGCCTTGTGAACACTCTAGGACCTTCATTTATTATTTGATCTTTACCAAACTTGCAAAGATTGTTAATACTAATGAAAGCTTGGACAGGTTCAAATATCCGCTAAATTGGGTCATTAACACTAGAGTTATGGCCGTTGTTTATTCTGAAAAGCCATTTTCTGCCTTGTAAACACTCTAACACCTTCATGTATTATTTGATCTTTACCAAACTTGCACAGATTGTTAATATTAATGAAAGTTCGGACAAGTTTAAAAACCAGCTACATCAGATTAGTAACACCAGAGTTATGGCCCTTGTTTTTTTTCCTGAAAAATGCCGTTTTCTGCTTTGTGAACACTCTAGCACCTTCATTTATTATTTGATCTTTACCGAATTTGCACAGATTGTTTATATAAATGAAAAGTTGGAAAAGTTCGAAAACAGCTAAAGTGGGTAACTGATACCAGAGTTAATGGCCCTTGTTTTTTTTGAAAAATGTCATTTTTTGCCTTGTGAACACTCTAGCACCTTCATTTATCATTTGATATTTACCAAACTTGCACAGATTGTTAATATCAATGAAAGCTCAGACAAGGTAAAAAAAACCAGCCAGATCGGATTAGTAACACAAGAGTTATGGCCTTGTTTGTTCTGAAAAATGCCATGTTTCGTCTTGTGAACACTCCATCACCTTCATTTATTATTTGATCTTTACCAAGCTTGCACAGATTGTTAATAGCAATGAAATCTTGGACAATGTCGAAAAACAGCAAGATCGGACCATTTATACCGGAGTTATGGCCTTTTCTGCCTTGTATATAGCACATTCATTTATTGTTCGATCCTTACCAATTATTTTTTATTTTTTTATTTTTTTTTTCTATAATTTGTCATTTTAGCAGAGCTAATGGGATGGCGTCGTCCGTCCGTCGTCCGTCCGTTAACTTTTTCCTTGTGAACACTCTAGGGCCTTCATTATTAATTGAATCTTTACGAAACTTTGCCAGTGTCTTTATAGCAATGAAAGCTCGGATAAATTTGAAAACCAGCCAGATCGGAATAATTTCACCGGAGTTATGACCCTTGTTTTGCTGAAAAATGCCATATTAAGCCTTGTGAACACTCTAGCACCTTCATTTATAATTTGATCTTTACCAAAAATGCACAGATTGTTAATATCAATGAAAGCTCAGACAAGTTTGAAAACCAGGCAAAACGGATCAGTAACACCGGAGTAATGGCCCTTGTTTTTTCTGAAAATTGCTATGTTCTGCCTTGTGAATGCTCTAGCACCTTCATTTATTATTTGATCGTTACCAAACTTGCACAGATTCTTAATACCAATTATAGCTTAGACATGTTTGAAAATCAATTGAATTGAATCAGTAACACCAGAGTTATGGCCCTTTTTTTCTGAAAAAAATCATTTTCTGCCTTGTGAACACTCTAGCACCTTCATTTATTATTTGATCTTTACCAAACTTGCAAAGATTGTAATACCAATGAAAGCTCGGAAAAGTTCGAAAACCTGCTAGATTGGATCATTAACAGCGGAATTATTGCCCTTGATTTAGTTAAAAATGCTATATTTTGCCTCGTTAAGACGATAGGGGCTTCATTGTTCATCCGATCTTTACCAAACTGTATCAGATTGTTAAAATCAATGAAAGCTCGGACAAGTTCGAAAACCATTCATATCGGACCTGTAACAGCGGAGTTATGGCCCTTGATTTTGTTAAAAATGCTATAATTTGCCTCGACTTACGATAGCCATCTGATCTTTGCCAAACTTTACCAGATTTTATGACTTTCTTCTTTTTATATTTAATATTATTTATTTATTTTTTATTTATTTTTTAACATTTTTTAACATTTTTTGTTTTACATTTTTTTTCAAATTTTCTTTTTCAATTTTTAGTTAAAAATGCTATATTTTGCCTCATTAATACAGTAGGGCCTTCATTTTTCATCTGATCTTTACCAAACTTTACCAGATTCTTTAGTTATGGCCCTTGATTTAGTTGGAAAGCTGTATTTTGCCCAAAACTTTTCAAAAAACATAAATGGCAGTCTCTCGCTTCATTGATGTTATAAGAGCCATGTTGGCCATTAGAGCGTCCACAGGCCCTCTTGGGCCTCTTGTTTAAATTTATTTACTGGTTCCACCCAGGAAAGATGGTTGGTCTGCCTCCACCAAAAAAAATCGACCGTCGTATATAACCTTACATGTGTTGAAAATGACATAAAACACCAAAAAAACAAACAAATTAATTAATTTTTTATTTGAATTTTTTTTAAACAATTTTTTTTGTGATATATAAAAAAAAAAAATTATGAAATATCTGAAGTATATTATTCACTGCTGTTGTAGAGAACACGGTGACTGAACCCTACAGAGCAGATCACGAATTATAAGCACAAACGTTGCTTATATTATAGAAGTGAGAAAGTAAACCAACTGATAGAAAGCGTGTGTTGTCTTCATACATCCTCTAAATTAAAGTTATTGTTGTGCATTTTGTATTGCATTTTCTTGTTGAAATATAGTGCACATAAGCGTTCAGAAGCTGAAGAGACATTATTTGCTTCTCACTTAACTGCATGTTATATAATGCAATATTTCCTGTTCGAATTTCGTTTATCGAATTTAATTACCGTGAGATTAACCCAACGAGATTTCCATCCCAAGTGAGAATGTTTAGTTGGACAGATTTGTACGAGGTATAGAAAACCCGTATTGAAAATCTCATGATAATTAAATTAGTTTCATTTTTTATATTATATTAATTTCTAAAATTAATGTTAAATACTTTTTAACAAAGCAGTGAAAAATATAACATATAATCAATTATAGTCGCCATATAAGTTTAATCTATATGACACTTTAAGTCATTTATAAAGGGGAAGGATACATAGGAATCCGGGAACCGTGCCCTACTCTTACTATCGCATAGATCCTATGGTTCTTTAACGTTCTTGGAGGATAGACCGATACACGGGACCGCCCGGTTTACGTCCGCATCCGACGGACGAGGATATGGAAAAGTGTCTTGCCCAAGAAAACACCGACGAAACTCAATGGAACCACGGAGGATTGAACCCGGGGCCTCCGGTTACGATGGGGAATGAAAGTTAATACTCGGACAACGTAATGCATTGCCCTGTATGAACCTTTTGAGATTTAGTTTTAAAAAACTCCCAGTGACTTTAGTAGAGAACATACCGCAAACCTCATCTTCACCATGTAGGCAGTCTACAAAACCGTCACACTGATAAGACAAAC
Source organism: Cyrtodaria siliqua (assembly GCA_037043455.1). Taxonomy (NCBI): domain Eukaryota; kingdom Metazoa; phylum Mollusca; class Bivalvia; order Adapedonta; family Hiatellidae; genus Cyrtodaria; species Cyrtodaria siliqua. The sequence continues at coordinate 64,428 of JAWPHD010005882.1, read as the reverse complement.
GTATGCACGCCCCAGACGTACATGTAAACTCGTCATCCTTGCAGTCTGCAATTAAAGACATGAAATCAGACATGAAATCAGACATGAAATCAGACATGAAATCAGAATTAATTTGAGAACCGAGTTCTTTGCTTGCCTACATGCATAACATTGAATGAAATACGGTGTCTTAAAATAACATAAACGTATATATTGGATGTTGTGTCCCAGTTTGAAGTAACACTAAAGTTGCCTGAACTCATAACTATAGTGCGCATATGCGTCCAGCTGAAGAGAAAATAGTTACTACTCACATAACAGCGTTCTTGAATTTGATGATTATAAAATGTCGTCAAGTGTTTTAATGCGTGTCAACTGCATGATATATATATGCAACATTTCCCGTTCGACTTCTGTATATATAATGTAACTACCATACGGGATTATATCACGATTGCAAATACACCAGCATAAACGAAGGATGCTTTAGCATGAGTTTGTTTATTCGGACGGACTTTTACTAGGTATTGAATGGTTATTAAATTATCTATATGTTAAATACCGCATTTGAGTTTTCACCGCGCATCATGAAATCCTTTTCGTATGAATACCAACCAAATATTTTTATTGACACTGTATAATGTCAATTAATGAATTGACGTTTTACAAATTGGAGAATAAATGACCTAATTAGCTCTAATTAGAAGACCAGCAGAGCTTATGGGATGACGGGTTGTCCGTCCGTCCGTCGTCCGTCCGTTAACCTTTCCCTTGTGAATACTCTAGGGCCTTCATTATTAATTGGATCTTTACGAAACTTTACCAGTGTCTTTATATCAATGAAAGCACGGACAAATTCGAAAAGCAGCCAGATCGGATTAGTTTCACCAGAATTATGGCTCTTGTTTTGCTGAAAAATGCCATGTTAAAGACCCAACATCCGATCAGACCTTCGGATGTAAATTAACTCTGCTGTGTGTGTGTTTTATCAGTGAGTGGCAATACAGTGTTAGCTAAAAATAGATTGGGGGGATTGCAGCCGACAGAAAACACATTGTTTACCTGTTGATTGTTAGTAATTCCCATGAGTTTTAAACAGATACGACATAATTTTCTCTTCCAAGTGATTAAATACATGTAGACTTGTATGTCTCATACACTAAAAATGTACACAATAACTGTATTTATAATATTCAGTAGTTTTATTATTCTAAAACATAGTCCACATAATTCAGCCAAATTGATCTACACCAATGGAATGTTTTTCTTTTGAGCACTTTTATTTTATATTTTTCCTTGACAAATTGTCATCCATTAGTATATGTTTAATGAATGTGTAATCTGTATACAGCAACACTGTTCCACAAATACCAGACATAATCAGTATATATATGTCAACACCTGTGATAAGGTTGCATTGTAAGGATCATGTTCTACTGGCCCAATTAGACTGTATCATAATTGGACAATTCCATTACAAGTAAGGTAGAGGATCCATTTCTACACTTTTATTTTCCCATTTGTTTTATTCATTTCTCATCATACATTCTAAACACACATATGCGTAATCTAATTACTCGCATGTCATCTCTAAATATGTTTATTTTATGTTATTTAAACGCTCTAAATAATAAAAGAAATAGTTGATTAATCTATATAAATTGAACTCCACCATACTGTTCTTGGCGGCATTTTGGCATTTTAATAAAATGCGTTGAAGTGATATGTTTTAGAGATTGGTGAAAACGTGTTATATTTTTATTTTGCGTGTGATGGATACATCCAAAATATTTGTGTTATCATTATAAGTTAACGAAGAGCATAAACTTACAGCTGAAGCTCTTTTCAATCATTACAATTGAAATATTATTGAAATAAATAAATCACCAGAAGAACAACAAAATAATGACAATGTGTAACATGAGCTACCAATTAATTCAATTCAAGAAAGCAGGAACATGATGCTCAAGTTTTATCAATTAACGATGTTACAGAAACAGATTTGATGACAAATGTAGATGATTCTTGTGATTACACATGAACAATCATGGCTTGGAAGTGGGTCAAGACCACATGCCAAAAATAAAATTTAAAGAAGGGTAAGATACAAGAAATGTTGGTCAATGCTCGACAGAAGAAATGCTTGGTGCACAACTAAGTAACTTGTTTAATGAAAAGGGACCACGTAGAGGAGTGTTATAATGTTAGAATTCAAAGAGAGATAATGCCAGAATGTGTATTAAACTTAGTAAGGTCTCGCTATCCTAACCTACCAGGAGAGCCGTATACCGGTCAGTGTTGGTAATACAACACAATTGTGATATAATTTTAATATATGTACTGTTGCACAGATTATTCAATAAAAGGATATGTGTATACATCAGTATTTGAGCAACAAAACACAAACAGTATAATACTAAAATTGTTAAAATGATGCAAACTTCGACTGGTGAAAACATTAGTAAATGTTTAGAAATATGGATATAAAATGCTGCAACACAAATGTACATGTATTTGGAGAATTTCACAAATTAAAAACATCCAAAGTAAGTGCTAAGCATGTTTATTATACACATTTTACTAACCTGTACAGCAATAACATACTACCATGTGTTTCTTGTTCATTTGTTTACAAACAGTGGAGTCACATGATCTCATGAATACTTAGCTCCTCCCATAAATTTGAAATTTGAAATTTTGGTTTGATGATTTTATTTAATTATTAAAATCAGAAAGAACCATATAACACTATTTTCATAATAATGAAAGGAAATCAATTAAACTTCAAGCATATATTTTTTGAAAGATAACTATAACTGTTTTGTATAAGTTTTTAAAGAAAAAGTGTCCCTGACATGAAACATGTTCAAATATACAAGGGAAACCACCCCCAGCCATTACCTCCCTTATATACCCCAGTTGGGTCTTTAAGCCTTGTGAACACTCTAGCACCTTCATTTGTTATTTGATACCAGAGTTATGGCCTTTGTTTTTCTGGAAAATGCCATTTTCTGCCTTGTGAACACTCTAGGACCTTCATTTATTATTTGATATTTACCAAACTTGCAAAGCTTGTTAATACCAATGAATGCTTGGACAAGTTCGAAAACCAGCTAAATTGGGTCATTAACACTAGAGTTATTGCCCTTGTTTATTCTGAAAAGCCATTTTCTGCATTGTAAACACTCAAACACCTTCATGTATTATTTGATCTTAACCAAACTTGCATAGATTGTTAGTATCAATAAAAGTTCGGACAAGTTTAAAAAACAGCCGAATCGGATCAGTAACACTAGAGCTATGGCCCTTGTTTTTTTCTGAAAAATACCGTATTCTGCTTTGTGAACTCTCTAGCACCTTCATTTATTTTTTGATCTTTACCCAAATTGCCAAGATTGTTAATAAAAATGAAAAGTTGGACAAGTTCGAAAACCAGCTAAAGTGGGTAACTAATACCAGAGTTATGGCCCTTGTTTTTTTTGAAAAATGCCTCTAGCACCTTCATTTATTATTTGATATTTACCAAACTTTTACAGATTGTTAATATTAATGAAAGTTCAGACAAGATCAAAAACCAGACAGATCGGATCAGTAACACAAGAGTTATGGCACCTGTTTTTTTCTGAAAAATGCCATTGTTCGACTTGTGAAGCTTGCACAGATGAAATATTGGACAAGGTCGAAAAACAGCAAGATCGGACCATTTATACCGAGTAATGGCCTTTTCTGCCTTGTATATAGCACTTTCATTTATTGCTTGATCCTTACTAATTATTTTTTAATTATTTATTTTTTATTTTTTATAATTTGTCATTTTTTTAATTTAAAGTGGGTGGTCTGCCTTCACCACAAACAATCGACCGTCATATATAACCTTACATGTGTTGAAAATGACGTAAAACACCATACAAACAAACAAACAAACAAATTTTTTTTTATTTGAATTTTCATTTATATTTTTGTTAATTATATTATTTTTTTTATTTGATTTTTTTTTCTTTGAATTTTTTTTTTTGTGATATATATATTTATTACGTAACTGTCATAAATTTACATTGAACTATGAATGACATAATTTTAGTATCTCACAAAAAATATAACATTTTTATATCATCACTAGTGATGATATAAATTTGCCGGAACTACTTTCTTAACATATTTGTTAAAAAACACACTGGTTTAAAGTTAACATATTTTTTAATTTCTTCTTTTACGTAAAGTTATATAATAAACAGTATAATTAACAGCATAAATTTGATACTGATGAATTAATGTCACTCGAGGAAAAAAGTGGTAATTTGGTTAAAAAAACTCGTCCTTCGAACTCGTTTTTTTAACCAAATTACCCCCTTTTTCCCCTATTGACATCAATTCAGTATCAAATTTATGCTGTTAATTATTCTCTCTCTACATATATATATATATATATATCACAATTTTTTTTATATATTTATATATATACTCTGTAAATTTTAAAGAAGTTTTGGACCATGGCAGTGTTCGAACCCGTACAATAATCGCTGAACCATGACATTCGACCATAACCCTTATTATCTCAGTTGATATTTCACAATAGATCAACAATCAACAATAATTATCGTTTACAATGAAAGCTTGCGAAAAAATAATAATATTTTTATTGGTTACTCGAATGTGTCCGTAACTGTTACATTGTATGGACTTTGCAACATTTTTTTACAGACCCTTTGTGTGTTCGCGATATTTTTTTAAAATCAGATCTTGTTTGGAATTTAATGTTTCTGGTACCAAATTAACCGGGTAGGGTAGACCTTGGTTACTGAAAAAAGATACTTAAATTTTGTCCACTAGTTTTTTTGTTTTTTTATATGACTTTATATACCCTGGTCCAAAACTTTTTTTACCGAGTATATATATATATATATATATATATATCACAAAAGAAAATTTAAAAAAAAAAAATCAAATGAAAAAAAATATTCCAAAAAAATATTAAAAAATGACAAATTATAAAAAATTGAAAAAAAATAATAAGAAAAAAATAAATATATATATATTTTATTTTTTTTAACGCCGTGATGGATTCGACGAAAGTTAGCAGGAAGCATTGGTAAGATGTCTAGTTGTGCATATCGCGCTTTTGTTCCAGTTAGCTGATTCTTGACGGATTAATGGCCCTTTGAAATTTTTACTTCAAATTTCTTGTCGGCGCTACTCCTCCTAAACGGCCTTATTGGATTTCCACGAAATTTGACAGGTAATCTCGGTATGATGTCTAGTTGTGCAAATCGCGGTATATCAATGAAATATTGGACAAGTTCGAAAAAAGAAGTACTGATGGGAATTTTATGACAAAAACCCTTGATATAAGACCCGTTTGAGCCAGTAGAGCGTCTGCAGGCCCTTTTGGGCCTCTTGTTTTTGATTGTAATAACACACACTTTTCTTGAGGATTTATATCAGGCCTAATGCATTTGCAATCATTTCAAAATACAACAACCCAGCTAATGAGATTCATTATGACGTTGACACAACCACAGGTTCGGGGAACGTGGTTTGGAATATACAAATATAATGGGGAAAATGCTTGTGGTTGGGGGGTGGGAATGAGAAACAAACATTTCTAAAATATCCTACCCAAAAATACCTACCACCACTCCCCCTCCCCCCAAATCAAAGAGGACGTCCGCCCTCGTAGCAGTTGGCTCTTTCTAGGACTTATTATGTTCGTACAACTCGAAATTGGGCTTTGAGGATAAACCTTTTTGGAAACCATGTTCATTTTATGATAGAACTCACTAGTAGTTTTGAATGTGTGATTTGCTTAGCGAGGTTGAAAATACATGATAAAGTGATGTTAGTGACATTGTCTCTGTCTCTTATATGGGGGTGTGGGAGGTAGGCATTAGTTTGGTGGCATTATTTGACATGTTTTCAGTTCTTGGCAAAAATATAACATGTGTTTGTATTTTTTTCTTCAACAATTTGTTTTAAGGTCCGAACCACGTTCCTTGAACCTGTGGGCACAGTGTTACGTGAATGTAAAATCTGAAATGACGCTTACACAACGAATTGAGAAAATAATTTTATAATAGTAAGGAAACTAATCTGTTATATTGTTTATAACCAAGAGGGTATACTACCATCTATGGAATACAACGTAACATTAATCAAAATTCAATCATCATATAAATCATATGAATGATATACGGAACACTCCTGACGCGACGAATTGAGTATAGTCACGAGTATCAGCTGTTATATACAATTGTATTACAGGGTTATACCCTCTTATGTTTATATAGATATGCGATGTTTTATAATGCTAAAAACGTTTAAACACAACACCGTCTATCACAACCTGACTTTTATGGTGACATGATTTACAAAATAACTTCATAAGCTCATTGGTCACGATCACTTTCATACAACCTGTAATAAATCATATAAAAACGCACTACATGTTGAGATGTCGACATATTTACAGTTCGCCATTATGCTTTCCTCTTTGACCCGACATATTGTGCACCCTATGATGATGACCATCTAAATCTTGAAAGGGGTGGTAATGTATTGCTTGTCTTGTCATACCCTTCAACGGTGTATTCTCGTGTTGCTCTGGCTTCTGTTAAGTTATAACTACTTACGTTGTGACTTTCTATATATATATATATATATATATATATATATATATATATAGAGAGAGAGAGAGAGAGAGAGAGAGAGAGAGAGAGAGAGAGGTGTGATTCGGTGCACCCTAGAAGCGGATGCCACTTTATTGCCACTGACTGTTCCAATGCAGTACCCCTATTTCAACCCTTGTATGTTTGTGGTGTCGCATACTTTGCTGCTATTTTTCCTTGTTATTGTTGCTTATCTCGAATGCGTGTTTTTGGTTTTTGTTGTCAGTAGTTTGTTAATGCAACATTTCATGTTAGACTCTTATGTTTGCTTTTAGTGTTTAGGTTTTACTAGTACGTGAAAACACTTATGGATGTAGATACATGAACGGGACGTAATACTTGGCCATTACATAAGTAGATCCTTTAACGTCTGTATATATTTGGTATAATTAAAAACAGTATTGGCTTCCGGTTTATTTCCGAAGCGCATGCGCAGACTCGGTATTTTCCACTTTAATGATCGTCATCTTTCTTTGTTGTACAGTAGGTCGACGTGTAATAATATAAACTGGACATTTGAAACCATTGTAATCATGATAAAACCGTTGGCGAGATGAGTTTGGGGGCAAAAGGTTTGTAGATGTTGTGGTAATATGGCATTTTATGATTTTAGAAGAAAAGTAGGTCACGTTTCACGGGGATTTTCACAAGTTATGTGAATATGTTGTGTGCAGTGAATTAACGTGCATATCGATGTCATTTTCATTTTCCTGTTGTGGAAAAGTTCGTGACGGAAGGTAGGTACGGGTTTATGTTGTAAGTGTTGAGGTAAATTATTGGATAGAGCTAGATGAAAGTAGGTCACAGGCGTTCAACTGAAGATAATTTTGCACACGCTCGGCACACTGAGTACCAGCTCACATTAACTGAGCTGCTGTCTCACTTCGACTCGTCCCACAGTACCGTACATTGCCCAGTACCAGATACGTAACACCATGCCGGAGTATAGATATACACTGAGCATCTCACGCAACTGCGTGCTCAGTAATTTATTTGAGCAAGTGTGGGTCTAAAATGTCCCTAGTAGGAATGGACAGGTAGGCCTTTATTACGCTATTAAACTGTAGTAACTTCCCATTGATCGGACCACCATGAAATCGAAGGCAAAAGTTATCAAAATATCAGCCTATTCTTAAACAAGATTCCAACGTTTGTGTGTCAATTTATTATTTACTAGCGAACGCGAAACTGGGAACCGGTTAAAATTGAGCCATATCTACTTCCGAACCGGAAGTAAATGTATGAAGTTTTGAATATGAGAAAGTTAAACCGTTTATTGAACAACAAAAGAATGGAATAAAACAATACAGACTTACATCCATCACATTTACTGAAAAATATTTGTGATCAATCATTAACGTCAGGTGGGGAATAGGCGTGGTACAGGAAATTGCATCTTTTGATTATTACCTTTATAGAACTGTTATTATAATTATTTATGAAGGACTGTAAGGGGACATTTTATAGATATTTTTTCTGAGGTGAAGTAGATGTTTACTTGCACCTTGTACATCAGTCGGAACGCCACGGACCTATAACATATCAGTTCTGTTCGCATTTTAACTCCGCGAACATGACTATTTCTTTGTATTTTACGGACTATTTTACGAATTTTCAATTAAAACAGACGCCATTTCTTTACACCCAAAATTGAGCGCACTACGTCGGCGAGTACTACGGGTACCTATGGAGTCTTAACAACACGCGTACAGTGTTTCATACCGTAGATTATGTAAAAACTAATACCTTACCGGACGAAATAACGTTCAATTATGTGTCAACAAGATGCAGTGTTGGTGACTGACAGGTAACCGTGACATAACTTGACACGTGAAATTGAAATGTTGGTGCAAATTGGATTTGGGATTACTGTCTGCTGCTGAGTAGAGGTCCATTTTCAAGGTATTTGTTTCGTATTAAAATGTGCTTATTAATAAACTTTAGATCGTACATATTTCGACGATGGCCAAATACAGTGCCTAAAATAGTGGTGTATACTGTATAATAGAAAGTTCATAATCACTATAAAGTGTTTTTCGTGTACTCCGATCTTTCCAGTAACTGGATGTACTGTACACTGTAGAACGTTTCGTGGAATAAAACAATTATTAGTAGAAATGCTATCAATGTCCACTGCACCCCGCCCACCCAAGTATGATAGATGGGGGATGGTGGTTGGTAGATGGAGCTTGAATACCGAAAACAAGGAGGGGGTAAGGAAACTAGAAACCCCTCCACCCCGCCCCTCCCATCCCCACCCCTCAGATGCATAAATGTAAATTGTTAGCGTTGTCTCTTTATCGTTATGTTATCCCCATTTTCTCGCACATTCGTGAATACATAACCCGATACAACTACCATTGCAACAATGTAAACAGCCATTGACATTTGACTGAAATCGGTCAGATTCATATTTATGTACAGTAGAGTTTTGAGTTTTCTTTTTTAAATATGTTACATAATGTATAACAAAGGATAAACTATGTCTCTTTGATCATTGACATTGGACTGATGTTGTTTTTCAGAGAGGCCTCAAATGTGAATCGTGCCCTTGAGCAGCTCTAAGTGAATTGATACTGACGAATTCAGAATGTCAAGCCGTATTAAATGCCATTGGATCATTTTGAGGTGAGAGCCCTTTTAAAAATTGTTTGCACTTGTGTAGTTCTTTAAATGGAGCTTGTGTTATTCTTGCACGGTGCTGTTCAAAGTTACAGTAAAAAATGTTTTCAGTGATAATGCAGCGTGATTGTCATGTGAGCTCGTGTAAACTACATATACTGGATACATTCGAAAACAAGTTGTGTTACAGGGGCACTAGGCAATCTTTATTTTATTTAAAACTTCTGGAGTTCGGTCAATTTTTCTGCATAGTTTGCAATTGTGCATCATTAATATTATTTATCAGAATAGTTCAGAAGAAACTGTTTTACACATTACTTACTGTTGATAATAGTGCACCTATAATATAGTTAAGTATTTGATAGAACAACGAAGATAAAATTAACACTTTTATTTAATTTTTAATGCAAGCAGGTTTAAATTTAAAATGTTACCAGGTTAAGAAATGGAGATGCTAATGGTAATGCTTGATACATACTTCAAGATTGCCGTGTGTCCCTTTAACATCAACTAATTACAATGTGATTATGGTCTATGTCATGGGTCCCCAATTTATTAAAGGGACACAGAGCAAATTTCCAATCTTGTGTCTGTTTTAGACATTTTCACATCAGAAGACCACACATCTACAAAAGTGTCTTACTGCCCTATTAATCGTGTTTTATTTCTAAAACTGACGGCATCACCAGGTTTTGAGATAGAAAATAATTAGTTGTATATTAATGTTTTCTCCCCATGTTAAATGACCTTACTAAGTCATTAAAGTCAAATCTCCTATGAACAAAACGTGTAAAATTTAACAATTTCAGATTTTTGGCAAGAGTTGTATTTTATTCCCCTTCTAGTAAAAATGGCTTATAGAGCATTGCACCCTCTGTCAGATTTAACTTTCCTTATAAAAGAGTCTTGCTGTAGTACTGTGGGTGAAAAATACATTAAAATTGTTCTGTAATCATGTCAGGTCAATCATATACTCGTATGATACACAATATAATATGTATTGACCCTTTATTTGATGTGCCATTTACTCAGTTTTGGTCAAGGGACGTTTATAGCATATCGGCTTTGAATCCAGTGAACACGGATTCAAGTCTTACTAGCGCCACTGGGTTACATCGATGTGTTCTACTAGCCTCGTTCGACTGATGGGAACGTAAACCGGGTGGTCCTGTGTTTCGGAGTATGATTAGGTATATAATCAGTAGTAAGCGTAGGGCAGGGTTCCTTGATGCCTATGTATCTTTCTTCCTCTCTTTGGGGCTGCTCGAAATAACCTAAACAACGTGTTAAAGAGGCGTTAAACAAGGAGGCGTTAAACAATAATTATTTTTAAAACTGTCCCATTCCCCAAAACATGCCCAAGCTCCCCCTCGCAACACCTGATTCAAATTGAATACTATGCTCTACTTATTTTTACTTTTTATTTTGTTTCAGGCTGCACGTCATGCGGAAGAAGACTCCATGTACACCACCGGCCAGAGTCAATGCTGAAGTTTATGTTCGCTTAATTATTGCTTAATAAAGGATACATATGAACTAAAATATTGTCTTTAGAAGTCTTTCTTCCACCACAAAGTGGTAGGTGACACAGATTATATTTGGCCTTTCCGTTCGTTCGTCACAAATCTTGTCTGCGCTACTTGTTGGATTTTGACGAAACTTTGTACGAAGCATCAGTATGTGCATATCAAATATTGAAGGTCAAGGGCGCCGTGACCCAGTAATGATTATGAAAAACCTTGCGTGCACTGTCCACTTCCCCAGAAGCAAATCTCATCAAAATTCATGGTTTGAGTGCATTTGGTGAGAGAATGATGCCTTTTGATTTTGATGCCATTAGGTCAAAGGTCATTCATTGTCACCGTAACATGATAATGTAAAATGTTGTAAACTGTAATCCACTTTCCCTAAAGCAAATATCATGACACTTAATGGATGTATTGCTTCTGGCGAGAGGGTGATCCTTTTGATATTGCGTGGGTCAACGGTCAAGGTCACTGACCGGATAATTAAACGAATTTGTCCGCACTATAACTTCTGTTTTCCTTAAAGGAAGTCTATAGAAACGCCATGGGTTGACTGCCTGTGATAAGACTATTTCGCCGTTTGATGATTTCGAGGTTAATAGGTCAAAGGTCAATATAACCCTAATACCTTGGCCACAGTGTAACTCCTTATTTACTGAAGCAAATACATGTATCATGAAACTACATGGGTTGACTGCATTTGGTGAGAGAATGACCCCTATTTAGTTCGAGATCAAATGTCAAGGTCACTGATCCGATCATGAAAACAATTGTCCGCACCGTAACTCTATTTTCCCTGAAGGAAACATATTCAAACGTAATGGATTGACTGCCTTTGGTAAGAGTATGATCTCTATTAATATTGAGGTCAGTAAATCTAAGGTCAAGCTCACAGTGACTTGATAATGAAAAATCGTGTCCGCAATGAAACTCTTTTTTACTTTTTCCAAAGCTTATTTCATAAAACGTCATACTTTGACTGCCTTTGGTGAAATGATAATCCCTGTTTATTTTGAAGTCAGTAGTTGAAAGGTCCGTTACCATGACCGGAAAATGAAAAGTCTTGCCCACACAGTTTTTCCTTTTACCTAAAGCAAATTTCATGAAACTTCATTCGTGGACAGTGGAAAGAGGATAATTCGTTTGATTTTTAGGTCAAAGGTCAAGTTCCCTGCTGACATCCACTATCAAACATATATAAACAAGGATAAGCATATGTTACAACACACATGTTATAATATTAAAGGTATAATATATGAATATTTTCTTGCACAATGTAGAATCCAGTAAAACAAGTGGTTTTGTTCTTCGATACTGTCGCCTGTGAACCAAACCACTTGTTGTTAAATTACAGGATTCAACAGTGTAAGACATATTCCGAGTCATAAATTTAAAAAATAATAATATTAAAACAAACAAAACATGTTATTTGATGAAAACAGACGTATTCAAATTTTCAAAGTAGCAATATTCGCAAAATATATAGTAGATTTCAACTGCTGAAAACAAACATGTATATTTTTTTTCAGTAAAAAATAATTCTAATGAATATAGTATTTATCATCGTTATATATTTTCAGGGAAATGTTTAATATGTCTATTTTCAAATACTACAGATCGTAACACACTGCACATGTATATTCAGTATTTACTTTCAATATAGTAGTGAGTATGACTGCGTCCTGGGACCATACAAATAAATATAAAAGAATAATATATATTAATATATATATATATATATATAAAAAACTATATATGCCCTATAAAGATAACATACCCGCACTTTTTGGATTCACGCGTACAGTGTTTCACAACACCACAAATTCATGTCCACATGTTTATGTTATGCAATCTTCGAGTTTACACAAAATCATGTTTGTTACTGACAGTAGCATGTCTGTTACTCGTCAGTCATTTATTTACTTGGTTAAAGGGACAAATGCCAATCTTGCTTTCTTTAAAACTCGAGTCGCCCCCTCAGTTTTAAACGAACAGTTAAAAGAATATACTTCTATCTGCCTGTTAAACTTATATTAGTTTATCGCTTTTTCTGATTTCGAAAATTAACTCTGCAACGTATATTGTTGCCATCATGATTTCATTTTCCGATATACCGTTGCAACATTGTTTGTTAAAATAAATTGGGCACTCTGACATTAACCCAAAGCATGTATAGATCAAAAATTTAGTGTAAACTACATAGACACATACATTTTAAATATATGTGTTTACATAACGAAATTATTTAAAATAAAGTACTTTTATCATGTTTCGTAGAGTTTTATTTGATTCTTTGGCGTAGGAAATTAATTGTTCAAAGCATATCATTTGGTCAGAGTCATAAAATGTTTCGTCATCTAAATCTGGACCGTCATCCTGTCGCATAAATTATCCAGTAGTATTTGCTAGTCGTTCCTCATCAGTGATTTTGCGCTTTTACCTGGCTTAGCCCCAGAATAATATTTCAAAAATGACATCACATTTTTGCTTGCTTGTTACTGATGATTTTCAGGGTCATTAGTTACTTATGTTACATTGCTTCGCATTGGCTAATTTAAATTAATCAACCAATCACGACGTTTTACTGTGTTGTAAGATCTAACCTTGCAAACAATAATTTATTTGAGCTTAAAAGATTAAACGAACGAGTTGACTGCAATCGTTCGAGCCTTTCAACATTGAATTGCTCACATTCAAAGAAGAAATGATTTGCATCTTCATTACCTTGACCGCACACCGGATAAGTAAACATTAGGAAGATTTGAATATATTAATGACCCTGAATTTCTAATATCTAAGGGCAAATCATTCCAGAGTTTCATAGATGATGGAATAAATGAATTCATAATACTAGATGTTCTGACTGAAGTCTGCGCGAAATGTTCTGCCTTCATGAGGGCATATGTAGTCTCTTCTGCTACGGTTCTTGGCAGTAGATTTGCCAGGTATTCAAGCGCTATTCCGTTTTTCATAAACAACATAATTTGTTTGGAACTTCCGCCGTTCTGATAACGTTAGCCACACTAGTTAAATCATTAAATTAACAATAGATACCGAACGGGTAAGACCGGTCACAATACGCGCAGCTTCATTTTGTATTTTTTCAAGTTATTTGTTTTCATATTCGCTGCATACATCCGAAACAATAGCAGAATATTCTAAGATTGGACGGACATACGATGTATAGATTTGATTTAATGCCTTACGACTTAGTGTAAATCTCAAAAGCCTCATAGTTCCAATGATGTTGGATGCAGAAAGAGATATTTTCGATATGCAGATGCCATTTGCCATCATGACTAAAAGTAAGAGATGTTTATGATGTTCAACAAACGACAACTGGGATAAGATTAGGCCGACGCTGCTCATTGTTTTTGGGGAAAAAAACAATGCTTCAGTTTTACTGGCGTTTAACTGAACAAATAATGTTTTTGACCAATTAAAATTATGTTTAAATCATGGTTTAGCATACCCTCCATATCATCAATTCTTGAAGTGGACACATACAAAAAACTATCAACGGCAAACAAACAAGCTATGCTTAGCATATATCCGGATATATCATTAAGATATATTAAAAATAAAAGCTGTCATAGTACAGAGTCTTGAGGAAAGCCTGCGGTTATGTTTATGATTTCAGAATAAGCGTTTCCGATAAATACTTGTTGCCTTCTATTATTAAGATAACTTTCAATCCAAGAAAGTAATATATCATGAACTCCATTTTATTTAAGATTAAATAAAGGCGCTTTATGCCATACCCTATCGAATGCTCTAGAGATATCTGCGAATACAATACTCGTATATTGTTTGGCGTCAAAAGCGTGACAAATATTGTGATATACATCAATAAGTTGATGAACTGTCGAATGCCCTGTGAGAAAATCAAATATTTAAAAAACAAGTTATTGATATATAAATGGTTAAAAATAAACGTATAAACGACCCGTTCCTCTCTTGACAAAGAGATTTAATTGCAATACGTAAATATGTATCAATTCAATTCAATTCTTTATTAGTGATAATGGCAACCGGCCCATACACATATAAACATATAATACATAATCAATATAACACATGATTTGGTTAACGGACATCAAAAACATGTTTTCTTTTCCCAGATGCATAATATATAAACATCGCTAAATTAATAATGACATTTCTTTTTGTTGAAGACATAAGTAAATAAAATTTGTGTATATTAGGTTGTTCATAATATTTCCTTTGCAAATACAATACTCTTAAGTCATTATACAATGAACATCGTAAAAGAAAATGGTATTCGTTTTCAATATCATCTTTACAATATATACAAATACGCTGCTCTCTAGGCAATTTCATATGCCTTCCTTTTTCAATAAATAAACAATGTGATGATGTACGTAAAGACACATACTCATGAGGTATAACATGTAAATTCTATCATGTCATATCTGCATAATTCTGCCGAGAAACAGGGTGCCTGAGTTAAAACCTTATCTCGGCAGTTACGTTCTTACCCCGTCAGTTGCGCTTCATTTGATTACGTCAACACCTCTTTTGATGACGTCATGTGACATCACAGACACAAACGGGTTGACAATAGAAACTGCCGCCTTGGAACGGTCAGTGGCAAAAAAGCAGTACAGTAAGACAAAAGATGATCTATGACAAACATCAAACGTTGCTGTCCTATGAGGATTTAGGGAGACGTCATCATTTAGGCAGACGCCACAAAAGTTTCAGTCATCTCAAGTTTTAATTTGCGAGAAACATACTTGAGGTTTATATATGTTTCTGATAAAGACGAGCTTTCCAACAAATGATTATAATTCTCATTACATTTAATTTCAGAATCATTAGACTGTACGAACGATAAGTTTACATGTACGAAAGACAATATGTGATCATTCTATGACTTAAACGATTTATTTAAATCCAGAAAAAGTTTCGAGAAGTGAGAGAGACCCCGAAGTAAGGGTCGAAATGGTAAAAAATGCTTTTAGGTTCTATACCACAATGGTTGCAGAATATGCATATAATACGGAATATCGTGTGATGCAAATCTCGCACATATCTTCGAATTTGACATACATAAACAAATATATATCTCACGTATGTTTCTCGCAAATTGAAAACATTCAAATGCTACTTAGGTTTCAGGACATAATGGTCACCTAAGAAACTAGATTCATTCTACTTAAACAATTGTCCAGGGCCAAATTTGGAATAATCGGAATAGAGTACACTGTTACCTTATCAAAGTGAACTAGTGACTGCAATGAAAACGATTAAATGGTATCATGTTGAATCGTAAAATAGGTATCACTGAAATATCACCTCGCATTAACATGATTATGCGTTTAACATAATCGTCAAACTCCATACATTTACGGATAAGAAGAACTTGTTTCTACTCTTGGTATATTTTAATTCCGACTGCATTTCATTCGTTAAACCATGTAAAAAGATGTCACGATGTTTTGATATCGACAACATTGACTATTGAGAACTTTTGAGAACTTTTGTTTGATATATTTACATTAGTTGAGTTCGACTTACCGCAGATCATCTCATCAGCACCGTCGATACAGTCTAAACTACCATCACACTTATAATCCAATGGGATACACTTTCGTGGAATGGTATGTATGCTTCCAGCACTACATGTAAACGCATCTTCTGTGCAGTTGTGTATCTCTGAAATTGTAAGGCATGAAATGATTAATATATCGATAGCTCGTAAGGACATACATTTCAATTTTGGACGTGTATCTGTTGTCCAATTTAAAATGATCGCTTAAAGTTATGATTATAGTACACATGAGTGTATGTCTGAAATGAAAGTTACCGCTGTGTGGCGACCGCGAAAAGACTTCCCGTACATCCAAGCAATATTGTTATCGTTACATCCCACAGGATTGTATGAATTTCAGTTTCATCCTTAAACACATGTCTTACTTATACCACGTTGACTCAGTGTAATTGGGTTTTCCATGTCTTGTCTTGTGATCTAGAATTATACACATGTGTAGAGTTTTGGAGACCCTATTTAACCGTCCGTCAGATATTATTTCTACGGATCTTTGGTAAGAGACTGCTTCGTATCTCTAATAACTACTCATTATAATGCAACTATTATGTAACACGTTTCTCCACTGGCTAACGTCTAAAATTTAGCGGCCGTAAAACGCCTGATTTACCGTCTAAAATGTAGTACGCGACGTCACATAACGTTGTTACAAGCGACGTCATTGGATGACGTCAACAAAATGACGTTACCGATGAATTGGAGTTTTTATAGAAAAATTAGTGTGTATGTATAATTTTACTTTGTATTTCTGGCATTTGAAAAATAGTTCAATCAAGACGCAGGGTGTTTCACTTTAAAAGTATGTGTAATGCTAAGAGGTACATTTGTCCAACATTAAATCAGCTGTTAATGGTAGAATATTTAATGTTTGTCTAGCTTCTAATGTTGATTGACGTACATTATTTATGTAATGTTTTGCTGAAAAAACTTGGATTTCGTGAACATAAATACACTGCGGGTAAGCCCAAACTGTTAAAAATAAAGATCTACCAACACGTTCGTCTGTCAGGTAATAGTTTCAGTAACGTAACACAGATGGGGGATTTTCTTTGAGCAAATTCCTATGGGAACTATGTTTCTCAAATTATTCGATTTTCTAGAGCTTCTAGTCGAGTTGATGACCAATTTTATTTGCGTAACTCCAATCTACTTTTAAAATATATATAAAAAGAAATATTCTGCGACAAGGACTTTTACAATCTGACTTCTATGGTGCCATGATTTACAAACTTCGCAAGAGCGTAAGATCCTTGGTTATAATCACTTTCAAACAATATTCATTAAACGTGTTACAAAATGTATTAAAATAGGTTATGACGCTATCATTTTGCAACGCGCTGCATATTTAGTGGTTTGCCAATTTAGTTTGCTACTATGCGTTCCTCTTTGATTGTGCAATGACCGGACAGAGTATGGACCCTATGATGACGTCTACCTATATACGCAAACGACTGAAGCGTTTGCTTCTTGCTTTAAATCATGTATTGGTGTACCCTTAATCTTATTTATTCTTGTTCTTGTTGCTCTGGCTTCTGCCAAGTCATTGAGTACTTGCTATGTGGCTATCTATGCATTTTATATTCATATATTCATGACCATCTATGTGTTATACTGATACTGCCTATTATTACTGTCTTTGTTTGTAAGAGAATGAAGCATGGCGGAGATTTCTTTATTTACACTGTCCAGTTGTACTGGGATGACTATATGGTAAGAGTTAGGTTTAGTGCTACCTAGAATCATATCTGTTTACTTCACACAAACGGGCCTTTGAATAACATCTTTGTCAACGGAAAGTGTAGTCAACGGTTCTTAACGGCTCATCAACGCATTATAAGTTAATTATGGCCGCCCCAGGTAGAAGGGAATGTTATACAGAGAATCGGAAACATGAACTACTCTTACTAATGTTTACAGTCATATGTTTGTTTAACGTGCTCGGAAGATAGACTAGATATGATATTTACACCATGACTGGATTGTAATTGCTATTTAAAAGTTTTAAGTGTATTGTCATGACATATGTACTGTTTACTTATACTGATTTGTTTGTGTACTAATGTTGCCATTTGCAGATCGCATGTGTGCCAGAAAAGCATATCGTTCACACACTACTAGATAGCAGTTTTATACTACACGTTGCAGAGAGATATTTTATATAATATAAACTAGACACGTATCGTAACGTTGATTTATAGCAGTATATACATGACTGTATTCATTTCTTGACTTACACAAGCTACAGTGAATGAATGAATGAATGAATGGTGTTTTACGGCACGTCGACACATAAATAGGTCATTTTGTGCGCAAAAAATGATGAAAGATGAAGAAATGACGTAGTAGTTAAAACATAAATGTAAATATATAGAGATAACATTATTTACAAATAAGGGATGATATGGTAGTAATATAAACCATCTATATATGTAAATCAACAAATTCCCGTCAACGGGTGTATAAACAAGTAAATATATATAAAAACATATTATAATGATTCATATTTCAGGAAATCTATAACAAGACTAAAATAACTCTTTCATAAGCATTAACATTTTTCAACCTTTGCCGCTTAGGATCAAAATCTACACATTCCAACAAGATATTTTTGACCGTTAACGGTGCAAAACACTGTATACATTCTGGTAATTGCTCACCTTGTAATAAATATGAATGAGTATGCCGTGTATGCCCTAACCTGCACCGGGCTAGAACAACTTCTTCTCGACGAATGAGTCTACTAGAAGGACACCATTCTACAAGTAACGGTTTAATTGAATGGAGTTTATTGTTCACTGACAAATCCCAAGCGGCTTGCCAAGAGTTGCGAATATATGTGTTAATACAACTTTTAAAATCCATATGGAAGAATCTTCCTCAAATCGAAATCGACTGAAAAAACAATAATTTCACGAAATGTAACTCTTGGTGATAGTTTAGTACTGATTTATCTCCCGCAGATATCGATAAAGCCGCCTCGGGCGTTATGTAATTTAGCGTGTCGGCAGTCACACTTGCACACTTTATCGGGGCCATAAAACATTGGGAATCATTATAAAACTACAGTGACCATATGGAGTGAAACTATAAATGCACTTTAGTAAATTTAAGCAAAACACATTTTTAAAAAATCAGTTTAATATTTACATAAAATACGTTATTATAAACATGCTTTTAATAAGCTATAACTGAGAATAGTTTTTTTTTAAATGTATATTTATGGAAATGGCATTATAATAGTGAGAAATTCTATAAAAAGCTGTTTAAAGGTTAAAAATACCATGATTTTTGATATAGCAAAAGTTTCGTTCTGACTCCCGTTTTGCCTAAAATGGAAATACTATCATTGGACAGAGAAAAACATGTGTAATGGTTTTTTGCATGAATTAAACATTTATGCATACAACTCTTCATGATATATATTTCTCCGCGTCGTCTGCTTAATGTGATTATCGCGAACAACAACAACAACAATTAATAATTTAAAAAAAATTGCTATCTTTGCTTGTAAAACAGACCATCTATAACTAGTGTCATTAACAAAAAAATTATATCAAAATAAAGATTAGTGTTTCACCTATTTAGAACCGTTTGCACCTAAGGCTTCAGTTTCGTCATTATGCGATATATTTACAATTAAAAAACATGTTCGACATATTTTAAGAATTTTTTATAGAACATATAAGGACACTAGATGGTGTATTTAAACTCGAAAACAGACCAAGATCCTTTTAACATAAAAATATGAAACTTATATCAAAATAAAGATAATAAATTGCATTTTAAGAAACCGTTTGCACCTAAGCGATCATATTTATAGAATTTCTAATATTAAACAATAATGAAATTTCCCCCTATACGGTCCATGTAAGAATCTGGCGACTCATCGATAACCCGTTTGAGGAATATTCTTCCATATGCAGTATAAGGTAATTTGGCATTAGAAATATGTAAACCTAATGCTGCCTTAGTAGCACTGTTAGCTCTATCATTACCACGTATTCCTACATGGCTTAGCAGTCAGCAGAAAATAATAACATTTTCAACTATAAGAAAATTGTACTTCTAAAAGTTGAAGCTCAAATGGGTTTTCATGTTTCATATTACCCAGGGCTTGAAGAGATGAAAGGGAATCAGAAAATATTACAAAATGGTCATTATCAGATTCCTGAATATAGTTTATGGTAAGTTCAATTGCATTACGTTCAGCTGAAAAAATAGAAGCATTGTCAGGCAGGCGGCTCTTTATGCTGTGTTTTTTAACAGCAGCAGCTGCAGCTACCTTATCTCCATCTTTAGAATCATCTGTGTATATATGTTGAAAATTACTGTATATCGATTTAATTTCATTAAATTTGCATTCAAAATAGTAGGATCTGTACTGGATTTGTTACTATTACCAAGATCAAAAATACGTATTGGTGTTTCCAAAGTCCACGGTGGAATTTGTGATACTTTGTACTTGGCAATCAAATTTAGGTCGATTTCAATGTGTTTTAATTTTGGTTTAATACGAAAACCAAATGGTCGAATGATCTACGGTTTTAGATCAAAAAGAAGTGGATAACTAGGATTAAAAACGGTATCTAAAGTTTGGTTCGAAGGGTTAAATTGTAATTTAATGGCATATTGAAGATCTTATTTGTCCCGTGGATTATACAGGAATGGTTCATTAGCTTCAGCATATGGACTTTCGGCTAGTGATGTACGAAAGGCACATAAAGCGAGTCGTAATCCTTGATTATGTATAGGATCGAGCAGCATCTGCAAATAAGCCTTGCGAGTCGATCCATATACTATTGAGCCGTAGTCCAGCTTGGATCTGATAAGAGACCTATAAAGTCGCAAGAGGACTTTTCAATTTGCTCCCTAATTAGTCCTTCAAGTATTTAAAATGTGGTATGAACATTAATTTACGGTCAAAAATAAGACCATCAACTACTGGTATTGATGATCCATACAGTGTTAGATTAGGGTTTTCATGATGTTTACGTAGTTGACGAAAGGGCATACATTAGTTTTAGATTTAGAAAATTAAAACCATTTACATCAGACCAGGTCTGAAGTTTATTGAGACATTGTTGTAATTGTCTCGCAATAGTGTTCATGTTTTTTGTTCGATAACATATAACAATGTCGTCAACATATAGAGAATAATCCACACCAAGATTGATGCATTTAACTATTAATTATACTATTAATTTTTATATTAAAAAGAGTGACAGAAAGTATGCTGGCCTTTGGAACACCCATCTCCTGTTCATGAATGTCAGAGAGGGTTGAACCAATTCGGACACGAAACTGTCTATATAAATTGAAAATCTGCCTCTACGACCAAGGTCACAATACCGTACTTCCATGCAGTATCATAAGCTTTCTTCAAAAACAAAATATACAGCGACTAGATGTTCTTTATTGAAGAATTCTTCCTTATTAAATGATTCAAATCGAATGACATTGTATGTTGTGCCTCCTTGGCACCGGCATCCACTTTGATACTTTGTTATCTCAGTTTGTTGGATTCCAGGTATCAAACGAGTCTCTCTTTAATCATTCATTCCATGGTTTTACATATACAACTCGTTAAAGCAAAGGGCGATAATTGATTTGGTCCGTTTGATCCTTTCCTGGTTTGAGACTGGAATAACGATTGCTTCCCACCAAGAATCGTGGAAGTTTGTTGTCACCCACACCTTACCAAATATATCAAGAAGGGTAGAGAGACAGATTTCAGGTAAATATTTTAACAATTGATAATGGATATCATCAGGACCAGTTGATGTTACATGAGCCTTTTAAGGGATTCTCGAAGTTCTTTGAGAGTGAAAAGTGTATTTTATTTCTCCAAATGTTCGTCTTGAAGTTCAGTTTCTTCTGTTCTTTTAATTTCTTGTTTTTTAGAAGATTTGGTTGCCAGTTTTCAGAAAAAGAGTTTTTTGAAAGAGTTTCTGCCAAAGTATTTGTAATATATTTGACAGATGTAATATCTCCATTAACAGTTTTAAGATGATTTACCCAACTAGAATAAGAGATGAGCGAGAGTTCAGCCTAGAGACATAAGATCTCCATGATTTCCTCTTGCTATTGTTAATAGTACGATGGGCTTTCGCACGAAAAACTTTTAAATCATCTAAATTATTTTTAGTTGGCCGCAAGTAAACATTATTTAATGCAGCTTTACCATCGCTGACTGTCATTTTGCTGTCATTTTGCAGTCATCATAGTACCATGGTTTATCTGGGCGTTTTGGATTTGCCGAGGTTTTTGGAATAGTTTGATCAGCTATATCATGAAGAGTTTTGGTAAAAGGAGTAGTTGCGTCTTCGACATCCTCAAAAACGGAAGGCTGTAATTGTTCCTCGCAAATAGATTGAAACGTATCCCAATCAGCTTTGCGAAGTTTCCATCGTTACGTTTTCTCGAGAAGTAGTGGGCCGATATTTTCAAGAAATATGGGGAAGTGGTCACTTCCTCACCAACACTCCTCGAAAAACTCATCAACAGAGATGGATTGCATATTGTTAAATCAATGGAAGAATGAGAGCTTGAAGCTGGATGTAAATAAGTATGTAATTTGTTATCATTAAAATGACTAAGAAATCCTCAACTGTCTTGTCTTTATCGATTATATCTTTACAACCCCATATGTAGTTGTGTACATCACAATCACCAAAGAGTATAAAAGATGATGGTAATTGTGCAACTTGGTGATTTAGATCTTTAAGGCATAGTGAAGAATTAGGTGGTAAATATAAGGAGCATATTGTTATAACTATGTGCATCGTAAAACTGACCGCAACAGCTTGCAAATCGGTATTCAACGCAACAATTTCTGAGGAATATTTCGAATCACAAGAATCGAAACTCCTCCAGCAGCTTTATCATTTTTATCACAAATATAGTTATATAATGAATATTTTTTTAAATATATCTTATCACTAGTCTTCAAGAATGTTTCTTGAAGACAAAATGCAGCAAGGTTTTGTTTATTTAAAAGTAAGATGATTTCATCACAACTAGGCTTTAAACCTCGGCAGTTCCATTGAATGACCGTATTTGATTTTGATATTACTACGGTGGAAGTACGGGTTTACGACCTTTGGAGTTGGCAGACTTCGGAGACTTTGGAAAATCCAGATTTGCTGGGTCATCAACCTCCATCTCCAAGTCTCTAAATGTGTTGTGCAGTTTAATCGGATCATCAGATCCTTTCGACTGCTTCCCTAACCCGAGAGATTTCTTTTTTCTTGCTGTCACGTCTGTGGCAGCAATTCTGCGTGGTGACGAACTCTTGAAAGAGTTCGACGGATTTGACGAACTCTTGGAAGAGTTCGTCGGGTTCGGAATAGATGAAGTAGATGTGGTAGATGTAAGAATATTTGAGGATAGAGTTGAAGGAGTGTTAGGATTGGAAGTCACAAGAGGCTTGGGAGCCACAGGAGGCTTATTTAAGAGGAACAACGATTGTGAGGCTGAAGAGGATTTAGAGGAGTTCTGAACAGAGAGTGGACTAGTAGTAAACTTGTCAGAGTCTATTGGTCAGGTTGACACGGTCTACGCCGCGATAGACATGTTAGCTGGTTTCTCAACTCTACGATTTGCCAGATGGAGCGGTTGGAACAAGACTATCAGCAAATTCCCTAGCCTCTGGGAAAGAAATTTTCTTTTCAATCTTAACCTTCTGTATTTCCCTCTCGTGCTTCCACTTCGGATAATCCTTAGAGAAATCCCCGTATGTACCCATGCATTTAACGCAAGAGGCGGGATTTTTGCAATTAGCGAAGTCGCTATGATCCTCCTGGCCGCACTGGGCACAGACGGGAGCAGATCGGGTATCTTTCTCTGTGGTGACCAAAGTGTTGAAAGTTGAAACAACGAAGAGGATTTCGGATGTAGGGATCAACTTGTAGAAGAATATATCCAGTCTTGATGTTTTTTGGAAGATTTGGTGTACTGAAAGTAAGCACAAAAGTATTTGTAGGAGTGATTTTGCCACCCCGCCTGTTACTGATGCGCATTACCTCAGTCACACCATGAGATCTAAGATTGAGAGTAATTTCTTCAAGGGTGCAGTGCTCTAGTTCCTTAGAGCGTACCACACTCTTTGAAGAGTTGAGAGAAATATGAGGAATACCCTTAACAGGAATGTTGACAACGGTCTTGATTTTAAGAGTATTGTCAGAGTGAGATATTTTACTGAACTCGATGAGAATTTTGTCTGATTTAAATTTTTTCACACTCCTCGGCTCACCGGCAATGCCGAGTAAAGCCTAGGAGATTGTAAAAGGAGAAAGCATAGTAATTGGCCTAGATTCATCCAAAGAAATATAAGTCCGAAATCGAGGCCAATTAAGATGAGAGATATCAGTGTCAGAGTCAGAATCAGAGTCGTCTTAGGGAGTTTAGCGTCTCTAGAATAGTTATTTTCCGTATAATTAGTTTAATTTGTGCGTGTTTTCGTCCCATAATGTGTGATAAAAAATCATTCTCCACGATACTCAACCGCCTCGGAGTCCAACAAGGGGACATTTGCTGTGGATATTCGACAGACAAATGCAAAAATACGTGTAGAGTATACCCATATTAGACCCCATACCACCCAGCTGATATAACCACTTGACTCAAACTTATGTTCCGCTTTAAGTGGCACGAGTATAGCCATATAGAGGTTAGAAATACATGATTAGCCCTAGACCCACTGTCATAAAGGATCCTTTCTATATGATTTTTAAAGAGGACAAAATAAAAGGGGAGTAAGATATTAAACGAGAGGGAGTGAGAGAGGTGCGAATTAAACAAGCTAGAATCCCATATAGCTGGCATGACAAACATACTGATCAGATCGAGCCAATCTGACCTCCTGTCTAGTTGAAGTCCGGACCGAAGTGGTGTGTTGTAACATGGAGATAACTGCCAGATCTCCACGTCACTTAACCACCAGGATTCCGTTCTCCAACGACATGGGTCGCCACCTACGGTCAACAGGTGGGATACTTTTCGGGGATCCTACCCCTCTGCTAAGTAACGAGCAGTCAGTTCTTAGCACCCAGAACACCACCGACTTGTGGGTGCACAAGCTACACGAAACAAGTCAGGATTTACACACTGGTTGGTCATACACTGGATGATTAGTTTTGTCTTTGGCTGCAACTTCTGTGGTTGTTCAGTACAATTCTGATACATCCTGAGGTAATTATGTTTATATATATATATATATATATATCTTTGCAATAACATATACGTCTATCGATTCCTAATTTCTCTGGATGGGGACTTTATTGTTATAGATTTCCGTTTAATTGGATGTACTTTTACCTACACTGTCTTGTTAATTTGAGCCCTGAAAGCAGGATAATAGCGAGGTTGTGTACACTTAAAATCGATTAGTGGGCCATATTGCCTACTGATTGTTCCATGTCGTCAACGCTGTCTTCGCCACCCTTTCTGTTGTGTATTGTCTTTTTAATTGTATAGTTCATTTGGGTACTGAACTGGCTCAGTTTTTCAAAGAGGAATTTCAACATTCATGAATTTCTTGTTACAGGGTGTAGTATGATTAAAACATCTACAACAGCACAGTTGTGTCCTTTCTCTAATTAACTGCAATGTTTTGTTTAAGAAGCAACTTGGGATTTATTTGGAATATTATGTTGAATTAGGTGTGCAGTATATACAATATATGGCGGAAATTCTCGAGTTGCGTTTCTTTTGCGTTTCAGTATATACCACAGGACATTTGCTGCAGTCAAATCTAACTCTAAAACATTGACATTTTAATTATGAATTCAAAATCAATCATGTCTTATATTCTGTCTGTAAAGAAACATTATAACCATGTTGCAGGGATAAAGGATATGTAACAGTGTGTTGGGAATTAGGATTTTAAGTTTGGGTAAATTAGCTAATGTTAGTACGTCTTAAGTAAAATAGATGCATATTGTCAACACACTATAATTGACAAAATAGTGTTGTTACAAATAACACAATAATTCCAAATGTCCGAAAAATCAATTTAGGACAAACATTTTTATGACGATCATGCACACGGTCTCACACTGGAAAGCTTTAATTCTACGTTGGTGCAATGGCAACAGCTACATTTAGACTGTATTTATGAAGATGCATGTGGTGTTTTGATGCATGCGGTGTTTGACTGTGTTCTGCTCTCCAAATTTACGCAAGAGTCAAGTTGAAACGTATAGGAAACGGTTAAAATACTTGACTAGCAAAAGTGTTTTTTTTCTTGTTTGAAAATAATCTTCAGGTGTCATTAATAAGTCTTTGTTTTTGCAATTAAAATCTGTATTTATTCTTAAAAATAGTGTAGCGACAAAGCCAATCAAGATTTATTATTGAGGGTTATGAAAACTTGAAGGTGAAAGAATTATCAAAATCGGATGATAAATAAAAAGAGATGACCATCTGAAGGTTGTTCTAAAACGGATATGGGAGCCGCCATTTTGAGAAATATGACGTCATAGATTTAAATTACCATATATGGAATATTTATAAATATCATTTAAAGCAAATAAAATCTCTTCAAATGAATGCATAATCCTTTACTGGTCATATAAATCATTATGCCATTAAGTAAACATATATTTCATACAGTTACTGTCATTATTTTTTTTGCTATAAATCAATAAATATAAATATTCCATATATAGTCATTTAGAAGTGTGATGTCATAGCTCTCAACAATACGTGGAACGGCCTTACTTCCATTACGCGATGGGGAAAGCTTATATTAGCAGGATTTTTTAACGGATATTTCGACAATAAAATACGTTTAAAAAGTTTTTTACCTTTTAAAATTACCTATTAAATGTTTTAATTTTACAATAGGCAAACTTTTAAAGCCGAAATTAAGGTTTTATTTCATACCCCAGCTAACCCCGTTTTCGCTTCTTTGAGAAGGGGTTGAATGGGATATGAAAGGTAATACTCGTACCACTAATGAAATGGCGGCTTCCATATCCATTGCAATAGAACCTTCAAATCATTTGTTTATCATCCGATTTTGATAATTCTTTCACCCTTTTGCAAGTTTTTCAGAACTCTCAATAAAATAATAACGATTGTTTGCCTGTGTCACTTCATTCCCTTTAATAACAAATGTATTAGTGTTGCAATTAAAGTTTATCAATGAAGACAGTTAAAGGTTAACACACATTAGATAAGATAATCTGGTTAACGTTTAGAATGTACCTTGTTACGAGGAAACTAGGTCGTACATTTTGTATTACATTTTCTTGTTGAAGTATAGTGCACACAAGCGTTCAGAAGCTGAAGAGACATTATTTGCTTCTCACTTAACTGCATGACTTTTGTACATCCTATCAATACTTACTTTACACAGAAAAACATACGTGCACATGATGTTTCTGCAATGTTTTTTAAGAACTTTTTTCAATTATTTTTTTTACCAAATAAACCACACAAAATACAACAATTCATTAACTTCATATCAATTTGCAAAGCTTGGAAAAAAAGAGGCTTGGCAATAATTATTAATTCTTCTGTGGAACCACTGATATCCCTAATTCTGTGATCCCAAGTGGAGGCTAAAATCATCGGAGTAAAAATCAACCTTCCACACTTTCAATAACACGTTTTACTACAAGTAACATCTAATGACCTAAGAATGGTATACAATAAAACTCCTTAAAGTTCTTTAATCTTTAATTTAACTTATATTTCACATAAGAAGCATAGAGCAGTTATTATTACCTTCATTTGGAATAATTATTATGTAAATATTGTAAAGCTTAATGAGAATCAAATTTGACTTACAATAGTATCACGCAAAATTAATTAGACCCCGGAAAATAGATATTTAATCCTGGATTTGACAAATAAATGTAAATCTGTAAATAAACCGCATTAAAAGTTTAAAATATTAATCTGTTTCATGACTTTTGTACATCCTATCAATACTTACTTTACACAGAAAAACAAACGTGCACATGATGTTTCTGCAATGTTTTTTAAGAACTTTTTTCAATTATTTTTTTACCAGATAATCCACACAAAATACAACAGTTCATTAACTTCATATCAATTTGCAAAGCTTGGAAAAAAGAGGCTTGGCAATAAAAACAAATGCAAAACTATTTTAAATGATTTAAATCTGAGTTACAATAGTTTCGCATTAAAAAACAAGAGGCCCAAGAGAGCCTGTGGACGCTCTACTGGCTAAACATAAAGTTTATGTATAATATCATTCAGCCGGAACATGGTGATGATATACGCAACTAGGCTTGGTACTGTTCATCCCTGCCAAGTTTTGCTGAAATCCAGCCAGAGGTTCAGAACTAGTATGTACAAAGTTAGTGTATTAAAACCTTTTAGGAGTCATAACTCTGCCAAAATTCATTCAGCCAGAACACGGCAATGATAGGTGCAATTAGGCTTGGTACTGATCATCCCCACCAAGATTCGTTGAGATCCGGCAAGGAGTTCAGAAGAGACTAACCTGGACAAAGTTTGTCTATTAAAACCTTTAAAGGGCCATAGCTGCCAAAAATCACTCAACCGGAATATGGCGACGACATCCACAACTAGGCTTGATACTGATCATCCTTGTCAAGTTTCGTTGAAATCCAGCCAAGGGTTCAGGGGAATTAGCCCGGAAAATGTTTAAGTATCAAAAACCTTTAAAGGGCCATAACTCTACCAAAAATATGTAAACCGGAACGTAACGATGATATGCACAACTAGGACTGGTGCTGATCCCTGTAAAGTTTCGTTGAAATTTGGAGAGGGATTTAGGAGAACAAGTCCAGAAAACAATTGTGTATTAAAACCTTTAAAGGGCCATAACTATGCCAAAAATCATTCAATCGGAACACGGCGATGATTTGCATAACTAGACCTGGAACTGATCATCCCTAAAAAGTTTCGTTTAAATCCGGCCAGGGGTTCAGGAGAACTAGTCAGGACAATGTTTGTGTATTATTAAAACCTTTAAAGAGACATAACTCCGCCAAAATCATTCAACCGGAACCCGGTGACGATATGTACAACTAGGCTAGGTACTGATCATCCCTGAAAAGTTTCACTGAAATCCGTCCAAATGAAGGCCCTTTCATCTTAATGAGGCAAAAAATAGCATATTTCAGTAAATCCAGGGCCATAACTCCTGTGTAAATGGTCCAATCTGGCTGTTTTTCAAATTTTTTGGAGCTTTCATTGACATTAACAATCTGGTAAAGTTTAGTAAAGATCGGATGAAAAATGAAGGTCCTATCATCTTAACAAGGCAAAATATAGCATTTTAAATAAATCAAGGGTAATAATGCTTTCCTCTTTAATTGTGCGATGAACGGACAGAGTGCGGACCCTATGATGACGTCTAAACTATATCTTCAGCCGACGAAAGCGTTGATATTTGTTTTAAATCATGTCTTGTTGCATCATTCATGTTGTTTTTTCTTGTTCTTGTTGCTCTGGCTTCTGCCAAGTCATTAACTACTTGCTTTGTGTTTTTTATGATTTTGATGTTCATATATACATGATCTTTTTGTGTTATACTTATATTGCCTATTAATGCTGCCTTGTTTGTAAGAGAATATAGCCTGGCGGGGATTTTTTATTTACGCGGTCCCGATTTACTGAGATGACAATAGGGGAAATGTGGGGTTTAGTGTACCCTAGACTCTAATCTGTTTAACACATACAAAGGTATTTTGAATAACATCTTTGTCAAAGGAAAGTGTATGTCTACGGCTCTTAACGGCTCATCAACACATTATAGTTTAATTAGGACCGCCCCAGGTAAAATGGAATGATACATAGATATTCAGGAACCTACCCAACTCTTACTAAAGATTACAGTCATATGTTTCGTTAACTTGCTCGAAGGATAGGCTCAAGTGCTATCCACTGGGCCACGTCAACTCCCTGGGTAATAATGAAGAACTCGGTCATACACAGTGCATCATTAATCGCCTGGCGGTGATAATTTTATTTTTATTTGAAGTTATGTGCCTTGTAATGTGCAATAAGAAGTTATTATTTGGAACAATCATGCATTGTTATGTGCAACGATAAGTTTTTATCATGATTAACAATTTTGCTATGATTTGTGCAATGGAAAGTAATTAATATTGGGAGCTATCTCAAATGATATAATAATTACTACTAGATTGGAATGTAAATGCTGATTTTTAAAAGTTGTAACTGGAATATCGTGACCTATGTACTATTTACTTAATATACTGATTTGTTTTTGTACTGATGTTGCCACCATTCTCGCCCTCGATCGATACTAGTATCAAATGTGTGTTTTATATTTCTGTGTATTTTTAAAAGGGTCCCCAAAGGTTCGTGAATCCCTAAATGTATTAGGATTATATGCACACCGAATTACCGCACCGCGGATGAAGTCCTGAAAAATCAGGAGGGGCACCTGCCGAATATCAGTGATGAATTTGAAAAATTCGAAATGACGTCAGTATGATGTTGCCACTTGCAGATAACATCTGTGCCAGAAAAGCAAATCGTCCGCAGATTGCTAGATAGTAGTTTTATAATACACGTTACAGAGAGATGGTTTATATAATATAAACTAGCCACGTGTCATAACGTGGATTTATAGAAATATATACATCATACTGTATGGATTTACACGCTGGCTATATATATTAAGTTATTTTACAAAGTATTTTTGATAATCGCCGTCACACAAACGGTGATCGATTAAAACATGTAAACACATTCAAGTAGATCTGTATTTCTATTTTCACCATCTTTGTAATTTCAATGATATAGCATCCATACAGAAAAATTAGTAAACAAGTCGAACAGGAAATGTAGCATTCACAGAACACAGTCTACCAAAAACACTAATTGCACAAATAAAATGCGCCAAATGTGCCGCAGTGTTAAACTGCCAGCAGTGAACTGATGCTTTGCAACAAACCTTCTTGTCGAGCGTGTTCTTGTTTACGTTTTAACAATTACCTCAAAAGCGCAGACATGTCTTCCTTGTATAAATGAGTTTACGGCTGACTAACCCATTAACCAGTACTAAACTTAAATACCTATACCATTTGCTGCAGTCAAATAAAACTCTAAAACATTGAAATTTTAAATTTAAATAAACAAATCAATTCTTATATTCTGCTTTAAAGAAAAAATATGACCAGGTTGCAGTAATACAATATATGTCACAGTAGTTTAGCAGTTGGGCTAAATAATCTAATGTTAGTATGACTTACGTAAAACTTATGTATATTGTCAACGCACTATGACTGATAGATTAGTGTTGTTATAAATAATTTGCCACTTAGTTCATTTATAAAATTGTTTAAATGATAATTAAGGTTACATTGCCCTTTATGGACCTGTTGAGATTTATTTTTAAAAAGTCCACCTTGGTAGAGAACATACTCCTTACCGCAAATCTCATCGTCACCATGTAAGCAGGATCGAAAGCCGTCACACTGATAAGACAAAGGTATGCACTTCCCATCCGTACATGTAAACTCGTCATCCTTGCAGTCGATTTCTGAAATTAAAGACATGAAATCAGAATTGTTTTGAAAGCTCAGTTATTCCCTTGCTTGCATATATAATCATTGGATGAAATATGGTGTCTCAAAAATAACATAAACTTGTATATTGAAAGAAAAGGTTGTAAGTCCAACAGGAAGAGTAGCATTCACAGAACACAGTCACTCCAACAAGTATTAAAATGCAAAGGTGATTCAAAAAGTACATCACAAACAAATTCACTAAACAAGAACATCACAAACATACAAGGATTGACAACAGGGAACGGTCGGTGGCAAAAGGGAGTTTAAACCGGTTCAAGTGTGCACCAAACCTCACTCTTACCCACTGTCCTCATCCATAAACAACATGACAGTGTAAATAAAAATAATCTCCGCCGAGTTAACCCATTACATTTGAGAAAGCGTTAATAGGTGTAATAAGACAAAACACAGTTGTATTCCAGTTGTCAGCAAAGACTATGTGTGCCTGAACTCATAAATATAATGCACATATGCGTTCAGCTGAAGAGAACATATTTACTTCTCACATAACAAAGTTCTTAAGTTAGATGAGTGTAAAATGCCATTAACTGTACATGTTTTAATCGTGTCAACTGCGTGATATGTATGCAACATTTCCTGCTCGACTTCCATATATATAATTAACCCTTAACCCACTACATCTATATAATTGACTGTTCTTTCTTTGAATTAAGACCATTCCATTCATGTGACAAAGGGGTGTTTTTTGGTGGGGAAATGACTGATCAACAACCGGACATCGTAAACCCTGATATGGGTTTACAATGGACACAAAGGCTATTATAGTCGTGCTTCTCTTATCAAAAGAGGTTATTACCCTATCATTTTGCAACGTACTGCATCCCTAGTGGTGGACCCTTTTACAGTTCGCCACTATGCTTTCCTCTTTAATTGTACAATGACCGGACTGAGGACCCTATGATGACGCTTACCTAAAGCACATTGGGACGGTGGCGTTTGATGTTTGTCTATGATCTTTCTTGTCGTGCCCTTAATGGTTTATTCTCTTGTTGCTCTGGCTTCTGCCAAGTCATTGAGTACCTTCATTGTGGCTTTCTATGCTATTGTTTTTTTGTATTATATTTACACGAGCATATTTGTGTTTTACTTATATTACCTATTGATGCTGCCTTGTTGGTTAGCGATTAGATCATGGCGGGGATTTCTTTATTTACACTGTCCTGTTTTAATGGGATGACTGTAGGGTAAGTGTGGGGTTTGGTGCACCCTAGAACCGGTTTAAACCCCCAGTGGCCTACTTTGCCACTGACCGTTCCAATGCGGTAGCCCTATTGTCAACCCTTTTGTGTGTGTGATGTCGTTTGCATTTATTATTACTTTTGCCTTCTTGTTTGTCTGTTTGCGTGTTGTTGTTTTTTATGTTTTGTGGTTGACTGTGTGTTGTGGTTGACTGTCCTCTTTGAATGCTACTTTCCCTGTCCGATCTTTTTTTATATTTCTTAGTGGGTTAATGGTTAAATTACTATGAGATTTACAAACCGGGATTGATACACCCGCATTAGCACGAGTTTGTTTATTCGGGCGTATTCTTACAAGGTATAGAATGATATTTAAATGATATATGTCATTTTTCTAATATAAATGTTAAATACTTTACTTGAGATAGTTTTCACCGCGCATCATGAAATCCTTTACGCATGCATATCAAAGCACATGGCGTTATTGACACCATAGAATGCAAGTTAATGAAATGAAGTTTTACAAATTGGAGAATATATTACAGCATTCTTGATTGTTATGACATACACTTTTCTTGATTTGCAATCATTGACAAATATAACAAACATTTCTGAGACTAGGAATATCACAATCTTTATGTTATGGAGATCTGAAATAAAAACTTCGGAAGTTAAAAGGATCTGACGGGTTTTTTGATCACTTTACAAAATTAATCAGGAATACGATCCGTTAGTATTGCACCGCACTTCATGTTTAGTGATTGACCCCTCTACAGTCAGTCTCCAAGCTTCACCTTTCTCTTGTACGATGACTGGAAAACCTCTTGGGACTCTATGGTTGCGCTACGCTCCCTAGTCAGCGGACGTATTTACCATTTCGTTTCAAATAGAATATTACATAGTAATTTATAACAGATGCAAAGGAGAGTATGAGTGCACCTTCTGAAATCCGGGCAATGGGGGGTAGGTGCATGATCTTTCGTCCCAATATTTTTTTGGTCCTACCCTAGATTAGCTTTTGCTGTGCTATAACTGTTGTGGTAGTTCAGTACAATTCTGGATACATTCTGAGGTGTGTCTAATTATGTGTTTGTATATAGAGATATCGCTTTACAACAACATTTAAATGTATCGTTTGCTAATTTCGCTGGATGTGGTCTTTATTTTTTAGAGATTTCCTTTAATATTTTCAATGTTTTGTCAATTTGGGCGTTGAAGACATGATAATAGCGAGGTTGTGTACACATAAAACCGATTTAAGCTACCATGTAGGACTTATTAACTACTGATCAATCTAAGTCGGTAAACCTGCTTTCACCACTATTTATATTATGTATTGTCCTTTTTATTGACATTCTAAATATACTCACATATCGGTGTATGGTGGAGTGGGAGGACACACGCCTTTGCGTTTGATTGCTGTGGTTTCTATAAACCCATTTTTCTCATTTGTGGGCTTTTAATAATGAAATTTTATTTGGGGGGGAAATATAAACAATGTAATATTATTATTTTTTACAAATCATTTCTTTGTTGCTTAAAATATATCAAATAAATGACAATCACCCCTTCCCACGCCCAAAAGAAATCCTACACAAAATTAGCTAGGACTTATGTTCGTAGCAGAATTGGAGTTGGGCTTTGTGAGTAAACTCTTTTGGAAACCATGATCATTTTTTATAGAACTCACTAGTAGTTTTGAAAAAATGATGAATGTGTGATTAGTTAGCGAGTGTGAAAACACATGATGTGAACAAATTAAGGCTGTTAAGTGACATTGTCTCTGTCTCTTACAATGAGGAGGGTAGCTATTTTGGGGTAGGATTTTTTTCGGAGTGTATATTTTGTCATTTATTTGAAATATTTTCAGTTGTTTGCAAAACAAATGAAAATAATCTATATATATATATATGTATGTTTTCCATATATATTTTTTAATTTTTTCCATTTTCTTTCTTAAACACTTTGTTTTTAAAGTCCGAACCACGTTCCTGAGTTACTTGACTGTGAAATTTGAAATGGAGCTTACCAATAGATGTGAGAAAAATTCAACAATTGTTCAGTTATATATGGCGGTCAGTTATCCTAATACGAAAGTTGTGACCCGCTCGAGGTGTTACAGAATGGACATATACAACATGCAAGGCCACCGTGATACAGATATATTCATGACTCTAATGTGTATTGCGGTTCATAAGATTAACATCAGAACGAGGCAGAAAGACTGTCTGCCTAGCAGGTATATTCAGTTTGGTTCTAGACGCCAAAATAACAAGATATAGAACCTGGGAATAATTGTACATATAAAATGTATAATAGTTTTAAAAGTGTCTCGTTCTTTAATAACAATAAAAATGATATATAGGGTCCTTTAGAAACCACAGCGTCCGAACGCAATGGCATCGTAGGTCCGCACTGTACTGCAAAGAAAGGCTTGATAACACAATGAAAGAGACAAAAAAAACAGAAAGGGTGGTGAAGACAGGGTTACCGACTTGGAACGGTCTGTAGGCAATAAGGCCTACTGGTTAGCCTGAATCGATTTTATATGCGCACAATCATCGCTATTATCCCAAACAGACAATACAGTGTAAACAAAACTACATCCCATAAAAAGGAATTCTCTAACAATAAAGTCCACATCCAGAGAAACTAACTAAAGAAACACATACAAAATAATAAACATCTCAGGATGTATCCAGAATCGTACTGAACAACCATAGTAGTTGCAGCTAAAGAGAAAACCAATCTAGAGTACGACCAGAAGACCCGAGGGATGAAAGCTCATGCACCCACCTCCCTTAGTTGGGGTTTCAGTACAATCATAGAGTTCCAAAAGGTAGTCCAGTCATCGCACAAGTGAAAAGTGAAGCGTAATGACTTACTCTAAAGGGGTCAATCACTAAACATGCAGTGCGCTGTAAAACAAAAGGGTTATATCCTTTTCTGACGAACTTCCTGATTAAATTTGTAAAGTGGTCAGGAAGCCCGTCAGACCCTTTAACTTTCGAAGTGTATAGACCACATCTACATAAAATGAGGGTTGTGATATGCCTAGTCGCAGAAGTGTTTTAAGGTTGGTGTTGTACTTTTCCAGCAGGCCCTCGTTGCGGCGGTAGAATTTAGAGAAAGATCTACGTAGATTATGATAACGAAAACCCTGCTGAAGAAGTTTACTTGTAATAACTTGATTTCGATCATTGACGTCTATAACATCATTACACGCTCTAGCAAATCGAATGAGCTGGGAGATATACACCCCGTATGAGGTAGAACGAGGTACATCTCAATCCAGGTGTGGATAGTTAAGACCTATAGTATGATAGTGGATCGAATCAGGACCCGGGCGAGTATTTTGAGTCAATACTTTTCTGTTCACATTTTGAATACAACTATCTTAATTCGTTTGATTTCTAAGGGTAGAGCTTTTCAAAATGTATACTTTTGTAAAATCAGACGAAAATAAGATATAGGGTCCTTTAGAAACCACAGCGTCCAAACGCAATGGCATCGCAGGTCCGCACTGAACAAGCAAGGAGCAATATTTAATTAATCATACAATGGAAAAGACAAAACAATACAAAAAGGGTAGTGAAGACAGGGTTATCGACTTGCAACGGTCAGTAGGCATTAAAGCCTACAGGTTAGCTTAAACCATTAAAGAAATATTGGAAGTTAAAGATTTGTGTGGGAATGTTCTGCCGGCACTAACCTAAAGTATCTTGAAAGGTACAATATAACCTTTATAATACATGTTGTAATTTTCGTCAACACCAGTGCAAAAACATCATCAGAATGTAAAAGTAAATATTCTATCCCGAAGGAGCTCCCCCAACAGCTCAGTTTGGGTGCAGGTGACCCCCTCCACACGGCATACATTCTCTGTTCGGCAGGAACGGCACCCACAAGTTATAACAAAACAATTGGCCGTATCAATCTCAAAGTCGTGAATTAAACTCTTTAAAAACACATACCAAACAGAAAACATGGGGTCATTCTACTACTAATTTACTGTAATAAATTGACCCCGCCCCTAGAGGTCATTCTACTACAATTTTACTGTAATAAATTGACCTCCTTCAGGCGTCAAAATTCTACGGATGGAGTCAACATTTTACAGAAGGGAGTCATTTTACTAAATAGACAAATGACCGGGGGTCATTATTTTATGGGTGTCGACTTTTTTCCTTACACCGGCAACTAAATCGTGATTGATATGACTAGCTAGGTTTATGTAATTCAAATTATTTACAACTTACCACCACAACTCATCTCATCAGCTCCGTCGATACAGTTCGACTCACCATTACACATATAATACGACGGAATACACTTTCGTGGCGTGGCATGTTTGCTTCCAGCAATACATGTAAACGCATCTTCTGTGCAGTTGTGTAACTCTGAAATTTTAAGACATGAAATGATAAATATACCGATAGCCCATAAGGACAAACATCTGTATTTTGGACGTGTATTCATGTTAAAACGGTGTAATTACAGTACACATGTGTGGCGACCGTAAAAAGTCGCCGCGGTACATCCAATCAATATTGTTAACTTCCCACAAGGATTGTATGACTTTAGCCCCGACTACAAATCAGTAGTGTTATTACTTACTGGTCCTTTGCCATCAAGCCAAATCTTTGTGGCTTTAAAGTTGAATATCCATTAATCCGGTGCTATGAGGCTTGAGAGGTGTCGCACTTAACATGAACAGACTCAATAAAACCGAGTCTGCTACTTTTATATCTTGTTTGTGTGTGTTGCTTCGAATGGATCCCCTTTCAGTATTTTTTATTTCAGTTTCATCTTTCAGTAACATGTATTACTCCTAGCACGTTGAAGGTATTATGTTCATTGGCATTTTGGCAAAATTTAATTGAGTTTTCCTTAACTTTTCTTGTGATCAAGAATTAGACCATTGTGTAGAGTTTTGGAGCCCCTTGTTAACCGTCCGTCAGATATCAAATATTATTCTTAAGTATCTTTGATAAGAGACTACTTCGTATCTCTAATAACTACTAATTGAGCCGTGTTTTTACTTATCACATAATGGTATTACATTCCTATTTGTATATTAATCGTTTAATACAAACACTTAAAATAAATAGTTCACCTCTTCGGGTACATTTTGCGTCATCTATACACATTCCACATAATTCTACGTTTCTTACATCTAAACCATATGTATGTCTTACACCTTAAATATTCGATCGGCAACCTTGTTCCATGATCCTTTCGATACTTTTATCAAGATTTTTAACCAAAATACTTGTACCGACACTTTTGTCATCATGTCATAGTTTTAGTAACGTTACATATATGGGGATTTTCAGAGCAATTACCTTTAATGTATGTGTCTCAACTTATTTTTTTTTCCAGAGCTTCTTGTCGAGTTGAGGACTTTAATATTCGTAATATTTGTAAAACTAAGGAGCTACTCCATCAGGGCTACCGTTACCATAAACTTCGAAGATTGCTTGCCAACTTTTATTTTTGTAACATGATGTACTTTTAA
Organism: Cyrtodaria siliqua; assembly: GCA_037043455.1. Lineage (NCBI taxonomy): Eukaryota > Metazoa > Mollusca > Bivalvia > Adapedonta > Hiatellidae > Cyrtodaria > Cyrtodaria siliqua. The sequence goes on along the minus strand of JAWPHD010005882.1, from coordinate 25,811 downwards.
AATACAAAGGTAATTTATAAACTCTTCTGCGACAAGGGCTTCCACAACCTGACTTCTGTGGTGACGTGGTTTACAAAATTCGTAAGATCCTTGGTCATGATCACTTGCATATAATATTCATTAAATTGTTAGAAAACGTATCAAAATAGGTTATGACCCTGTAATTTGGCAACGCACTGCATGTTTAGACCCATTTACAGTTTTCCATATGCTTTCCTCTTTGACTGTGCAATGACCGGACATATTGTGGACCCTATGATGATGTATTTCAATATCCTAAAACGACGGAAGCAGTTTATTTTAAATCATGTCTTGTCGTTATCCCGGTTGTTTTTTCTTGTTCTTGTTGCTCTGGCTTCTTCCAAGTCATTGCGTACTTGTTTTGAGGCTTTCTATGATTTTATGTTCATATATACATGATCATTTTAGTGTCATAGTTATATTGCCTATTAATTTTGACTTGTATATATGTATCCTATATTTAATGGGATGACAAAAGGGTAAGATTGAGATTTAGTGTACCCTAGAATCAAACGGACCTTTGAATAACTTCTTTGTCAACGGAAAGTGTACCTCTACGGTTCTTAACGGCTCATCAACATGGAGAGGAAGTAATGAACAGTTTCTTTGGTTTTTCGAAACTCTCATTCAAAGTTGAAAGTAATCAGAGTTGCATATTTTATAGTATTTAAAGGGTCGGTTTAAAGGGTCAGCTATAAATACAAAACAAAAACACCCCGTTTATAGATATACCAACAAGGAATTGGTGTTTTCAAATCTTATCATTTTACTTATAAAATCGCGGAACACAACGACCTCGTATTATAAGTTAGGACATTTTGTTAATTGAACAACATTGTGACTGGTGCGCCCCGATTTTATTTCCGTACAATGCAACGGAAATACGCCATAGTTTAAGAAGTATATGAAATCTTATACTCTTATACTTAATATCTAGACCGCACCTATTATTTTGAAACAAAGGCGTTCATGTTCAAATGTTCTTGCGGGCCTGTGATACTTTGATACTTTGTATCACAGTTTTCTTGTAAATTAGTTAGTGCCGCCCCAAGTAGAAGGGAATGATTACATAGAAATTTAGGAACCTACCCAAATGACTAAATATTACAGCATATGTTTCTTTAACGTGCTCGGAGGATAGACCTCCGGTTTCAAGTCAAGTGCTCTCCACTGGGCCACGCCACTCCCTGGGTAATAATGAAGAATTCAGACGGACACAATGTATGATTATTCGCCAGGCGGGGACAAGGCAAAGGCAAATTCTATTTGAAGTTATGTGCATTGTAATGTGCAATAATAAGTTATTATTAGGAACGATTTTGCATTGTTATGTCCAAGCAGAAGTAATTATTAGGAGCTATTCTCAATTTGATATATTATAACTTGATCAAATTATCTGGTATGATAATTACAACTTGACTTAAAACTACAGAGTCTCTATATCAATCGATTTCTTCTTTGTAGGCGTGTCTTTATTTGTAATTTCATGTTGACCAGATCATGTCGAAATCGGTTATTTAAGCGAGCAAATATTGCGCAGGAAATCATTTACTGTATATACATCGACCAGTGCACATCGTACCTATACACAGGTAACAGTATTTTTTACAGAATTTTTTTAGCCTCTTTCGGGGCTCGAACACACGACCTTCTGATTTCAAGTCCGGTGCTCTATCCACTGCACTATAACGCTACTTGTGAAAATAATATACTAACTACCGTTTATTATGAGGCAAAATAACTTAACATATTATTAAATATATAGTCCATATTGTCGTACGTGTAAATTAACAGTACCTGGTGTAATAATGTATGTTATCAATATGAAACTAATACTTCGCTTCAAAACAACCATATTTCGACTTGTGATTCAGCGCTTGATGGGTTTGTGTGCGCGTGCTTGTTATAACGTAATGCCTATTTAGTGTTAAAAATGCTACAACATACCAATAAATAGCAGTGGTCTAGTGGTTCAGCGTACATCTTTCAAAACTTACAAGTGAAAGGCTGTGGTTCAAATCCCGTCCTAAAAACTATTTTTTTATAACATATATTCTAAAGCCGTATATTTATCGATGTTACCTGTGCGGAGGCTAAATAAAAATGTGAAATTGTACGCATCAATTTCTGCTTATATACCGACTTTAGTCGATTTGAAACTACTTCACATGTGACTCATTCATATTCATGAGTTATTACCAGTTAAAATAGGGACTGTACAGCTTTAAATACAAACTCTGTTTTGTAATTGATAAAGCAGCATGTTACATAATAAGAAACAAGAGTACGGAGATGCTTGTTACATAATACGAACCAAGAGTACGGAGATGCTTGTTACATAATAAGAAGCAAGAGTACGGAGATGCCTGTTACAAAAACAAGAGTACGGAGGTGCTTGTTACATAATAAGAAACAAGAGTACGGAGATGCTTGTTACATAATAAGAAACAAGAGTACGGAGATGCTTGTTACAAAATAAAAAACAATAGTACGGAGATGCTTGTTACATAATAAGAAACAAGAATACAGAGATGCTTGTTACCTAATCAGAAACAAGAGGAGTACAGAGATGCTTGTTACAAAATAAGAAACAAGAGTACGGAGATGCTTGTTACATAATAAGAAACAAGAGTACGGAGATGCTTGTTACAAAATATAAAACAAGAGTACGGAGATGCTTGTTAAATAATAAGAAACAAGAATACGGAGATGCTTGTTACAAAATTAAAACAAGAGTACGGAGATGCTTGTTACAACATAAAAAACAAAAGAGTACGGAGATGCTTTTTACATAATAAGAAACAGGTGTACGGAGGTGCTTGTTACATAATAAAAAACAAGACTACGGAGGTGATTGTTACATAATAAGAAACAAGAGTACGGAGAAGTTATTACATAATAAGAAGCAAGAGTACGGAGGTGCTTGTTACATAATAAGAAACAAGAGTACGGAGATGCTTGTTACATAATAACAAACATTAGTACGGAGATGCTTGTTACATAATAAGAAACAAGAGTACGAAGATGCTTGTTACATAATAAGAAACAAGAGTACGGAGATGCTTGTCACATAATAAGAAGCAAGGGTACGGAGATGCTTGTTACAAAGTAAGAAACAAGAGTACGGACGGAGATGCTCGTTACATAATAAGAAACAAGAGTACGGAGATGCGTGTTACATAATAAGAAACAAGAGTACGGACATGCTTGTTACAAAATAAAAAACAAGAGTACGGAGATGCGTGTTACAAAATAAAAAACAAGAGTACGGAGATGCTTGTTACATAATAAGAAACAAGAGTACGGAGGTGCTTGTTACAAAATAAAAAACAAGAGTACGGAGATGCTCTTATATAATAAGAATCAAGAGTACGCGGAGATGCTTGTAACATAATAAGAAACAAAATTACGGAGATGCTTGTTACATAATAAGAAACAAGATTACGGAGATGCTTGTTACATAATAAGAAACAAGAGTACGGAGATGCTTGTTACATAATAAGAAACAAAATTACGGAGATGATTGTTACATAATAAGAAACAAAATTACGGAGATGCTTGTTACATAATAAGAAACAAGATTACGGAGAAGCTTGTTACATAATTAGAAACAAGAGTACGGAGATGCCCGTTTCATAATAAAAAACAAGACTACGGAGGTGACTGTTACATAAGAAGAAACAAGAGTACGGAGGTACTTGTTACATAATAAGAAACAAGAGTACGGAGAAGTTTGTTACATAATAAGAAACAATAGTACGGAAATGCTTGTTACATAATAAGAAACAAGAATACGGAGATGCTTGTTACAAAATAAAATACAAGAGTACGGAGATGCTTGTTACAAAATAAAAAACAAAAGTACGGAGATGCTTGTTACATAATAAGAAACAAGAGTACGGAGGCGCTTATTACATAATAAAAAACTAGACTACGGAGGTGACTGTTACATAATAAGAAACAAGAGTACGGAGGTACTTGTTACAAAATAAAAAACAAGGGTACGGAGATGCTTGTTACATAACAATAAACAAGAGTACGCGATGCTTGTAACATAATAAGAAGCATAAGTACGGAGATCCTTGTTACATAATAAGAAACAAGAGTACGGAGAAATTTGTTACATAATAAAAAACAAGAGTACGGAGATGCTTGTTACATAACAATAAACAAGAGTACGCGATGCTTGTAACATAATTAGAAGCATAAGTACGGAGATCCTTGTTACATAATAAGAAACGAGAGTACGGAGAAATTTGTTACATAATAAGAAACAAGAGTACGGAGGTGCTTGTTACATAATAAGAAACAAGAGTACGGAGATGCTTGTTACATAATAAGAAGCAATAGTACGGAGATGCTTGTTACATAATAAGAAACAAGAGTACGGAGATGCTTGTTACATAATAAGAAGCAATAGTACAGAGATGCTTGTTACATAATAAGACACAAGAGTACGGAGGTGCTTGTCACATAATAAGAAGCAAGGGTACGGAGATGCTTGTTACATAATAAGAAGCAAGGGTACGGAGATGCTTGTTACAAAGTAAGAAACAAGAGTACAGAGATGCTTGTCACATAATAAGAAATAAGAGTACGGAGATGCTTGTTACAAAATAAGAAACGAGAGTACGGAGATGCTTGTTACATAATAAGAAACAAGTGTACGGAGGTGCTTGTTACATAATAAAAAACAAGACTACGGAGGTGATTGTTACATAATAAGAAACAAGAGTACGAAGGTGTTTGTTACAAATAAAAAACAAGGGTACGGAGATCATTGTTACATAATAAGAAACAAGAGTACGGAGGTGCTTGTTACATAATAAGAAACAAGTGTACGGAGGTGCTTGTTACATAATAAAAAACAAGAGTACAGAGATGATTGTTACAAAATAAAAAACGAGAGTACGGAGATGCTTGTTACATAATAAGAAACAAGTGTACGGAGGTGCTTGTTACATAATAAAAAACAAGACTACGGAGGTGATTGTTACATAATAAGAAACAAGAGTCCGAAGGTGTTTGTTACAAATAAAAAACAAGGGTACGGAGATCATTGTTACATAATAAGAAGCAAGGTTACGGAGGTGCTTGTTACATAATAAGAAACAAGAGTACGGAGATGCTTGTTACATAGTAACAAACATAAGTACGGAGATGCTTGTTACATAATAAGAAACAAGAGTACGAAGATGTTTGTTACATAATAAGAAACAAGAGTACGGAGATGCTTGTCACATAATAAGAAGCAAGGGTACGGAGATGCTTGTTAGAAAGTAAGAAACAAGAGTACGGACGGAGATGCTCGTTACATAATAAGAAACAAGAGTACGAAGATGCTTGTTACATAATAAGAAGCAATAGTACGGTGATGCCTGTTACATAATAAGAAACAAGAGTACGGAGATGCGTGATACATAATAAGAAACAAGAGTACGGATATGCTTGTTACAAAATAAAAAACAAGAGTACGGCGATGCGTGTTTCAAAATAAAAAACAAGAGTACGGAGATGCTTGTTACATAATAAGAAACAAGAGAACGGAGGTGCTTGTTACAAAATAAAAAACAAGAGTACGGAGATGCTCTTATATAATAAGAATCAAGAGTACGCGGAGGTGCTTGTTACATAATAAGAAACAAAATTACGGAGATGCTTGTTACATAATAAGAAACAAGATTACGGAGATGCGTGTTACATAATAAGAAACAAGAGTACGGAGATGCTTGTTACATAATAAGAAACAAAAGAGATGATTGTTACATAATAAGAAACAAAATTACGGAGATGCTTGTTACATAATAAGAAACAAAATTACGGAGATGCTTGTTACATAATAAGAAACAAGAGAACGGAGATGCTTGTTACATAATAAGAAACAAAATTACGGAGATGCTTGTTACATAATAAGAAACAAGAGAGCGGAGATGATTGTTACATAATAAGAAACAAAATTACGGAGATGCTTGTTACATAATAAGAAACAAGATTACGGAGATGCTTGTTACATAATAAGAAACAAGAGTACGGAGATGCTCGTTTCGTAATAAGAAACAAGAGGACGGAGATGCTTGTTACATAATAAGAAACAAGAATACGGAGATTCTTGTTACAGAATAAAATACAAGAGTACGGAGATGCTTGTTACAAAATAAAAAACAAAAGTACGGAGATGCTAGTTACATAATAAGAAACAAGAGTACGTAGGCGCTTGTTACATAATAAAAAACAAGAGTACGGAGGTACTTGTTACAAAATAAGAAACATGACTACGGAGGTGACTGTTACATAATAAGAAACAAGAGTACGGAGGTACGTGTTACAAAATAAAAAACAAGGGTACGGAGATCCTTGTTACATAATAAGAAACAAGAGTACGGAAATGCTTGTTACATAATAAGAAACAAGAATACGGAGATGCTTGTTACAAAATAAAATACAAGAGTACGGAGATGCTTGTTACATAATAAAAAACAAAAGTACGGAGATGCTTGTTACATAATAAGAAACAAGAGTACGGAGGCGCTTGTTACATAATAAAAAAACAAGACTACCGAGGTGACTGTTACATAATAAGAAACAAGAGTACGGAGGTACTTGTTACAAAATAAAAAACAAGAGTACGGAGATCCTTGTTACATAATAAGAAGCAAGAGTACGGAGAAGTTTGTTACATAATAAGAAACAAGAGTACGGAGATCCTTGTTACATAATAAGAAACAAGATTACGGAGGTGACTGTTACATAATAAGAAACTAGAGTACGGAGGTACTTGTTACAAAATAAAAAACAAGGGTACGGAGATCCTTGTTACATAATAAGAAACAAGAGTACGGAGAAGTTTGTTACATAATAAGAAACAATAGTACGGAAATGCTTGTTACATAATAAGAAACAAGAATACGGAGATGCTTGTTACAAAATAAAATACAAGAGTACGGAGATGCTTGTTACAAAATAAAAAACAAAAGTACGGAGATGCTTGTTACATAATAAAAAACAAGACTACGGAGGTGACTGTTACATAATAAGAAACAAGAGTACGGAGGTACTTGTTACAAAATAAAAAACAAGAGTACGGAGATGCTTGTTACATAATAAGAAACAAGAGTACGGAAAAGTTTGTTACATAATAAGAAACAATAGTACGGAGACGCTTGTTACATAATAAGAAGCAATAGTACAGAGATGTTTGTTACATAATAAGAAACAAGAGTACGGAGACGCTTGTTACATAATAAGGAGCAATAGTACAGAGATGTTTGTTACATAATAAGAAACAAGAGTACGGAGATGCTTGTTACATAATAAGAAGCAAGGGTACGGAGATGCTTGTTACAAAGTAAGAAACAAGAGTACGGAGATGCTTGTCACATAATAAGAAGCATGAGTACGGAGATGCTTGTTACATAGTAAGAAACAAGAGTACGGAGATGCTTGTTACAAAATAAAAAACGAGAGTACGGAGATGCTTGTTACAAAATAAAAAACAAGACTATGGAGATGCTTGTTACATAATAAGAAACAAGAGTACGGAGGTGCTTGTTACAAAATAAAAAGCAATAGTACGGAGATGCTCGTTACATAATAAGAATCAAGAGACATATCGTTCAGCAAGTCAGTGATGTCACAGATCGTTGAATGGCTCGTTTGATTGCAGAAGAGGCCGTAAAAAGACGTTAGGCAGCTAGAGGAACAGATGTTGCACTGCCTACGGAAACAGGACTCGTTTTTATACACTTTATTATGGGTTTAAAGTCAGTGGGTTTTAAGTCAGTTGGGACATAAATAATACTAATAATATAAATAAAAAATAATAATAATAATAATAATTGGCTAGATATGTATTTTATGGTATGATGTTTTACATCACTTCCTGCTGTTGATGTATAATGCAAAAATCTCCAAATATCATATTTTACACCAGGAGTCTGCAAATGCAAATTGCATGTTCATTGGAGATGTTGGTAGGTGATGTATGGCTGTAGATTGTTCACACATTTCATTTTTGTTACACATTGTTACTGCAAACAGTTCCACTAGGAAGTTTAAAATGGTCTCCAAGTAATCATTATTCTGTTTGTAATGTATGCTACAGTGCTTAGACTACATTTTCAATTCAGTGAATCAATTTGCAAAAAACAATGAAAACACTAATAATAATATTTATTAATTATTGAGTCCGTCATTAGGCAATTGTAAATAACAGTGAGTCACGTTAGAAATATATGATTATTTGACTCACGGACTCAAGTAAATGTATAGCTGATTGATATTATAATATACTTCTGTCTTAAATATTAAGCAAGTAGGATAAGGTTTTGCAGGTTAAAAAAAAAAGTTTACCTCGTGTCCTGCAGAAAAAACACCATTTTGTTTTCAAGGCAGAGATGTTGAATATTTAGAAAATATGTATGCTTTGGATAACCTTGTGTGCCTTTAATATTTATTTTTTTTCAGCAGAGTTAAATATAATCTTATTATCACCATATGTACTGCATATATTTTTTAAGAACTTTTATGAAAACCAGTTATATAAGAATAATTTCTTGGACACCATCTAGTTGATGGAGATATGTTGTATCTAGCCATAATGTTAGCCTGTTATAATCAGCGTTGTTTTAGCTTCTACTGCTATTATTTAACTTCAAGGCTGTTCGTGTAATTGTGTTTTATGATGCTACCTATGTAATTGGAGTGTTTAGGCAATATGTTTTCTTATTGCTGATGAGTACATCTCACCAGTTGTTGATTTCAGCTAATTTTACCTTGCTTGGCTGTTGCTACTAATAAAAGTTGTTGGTCTGACAATGGAGGTAACGAATATTCATGACCCAGAACGGTAGGTGACGTCATACCGTCCGAGCGTGCGTCTAAGATAGTGCGGAAGTATTGTGTCGGATATGGCATTATTTTAATTTGAATTAATACTGTTCAACAGTTTAAAATTATACAGGCCTCAATTGTACTTGCCTTTCTTTTAAATTGACTGTATATAAAACATTCCATGCTTTTCGTCTAGCGATCAACTTGACATTTATTCAGTTTGCGTACAATAATGTTTTCATTAGAGTGGCTGTTGTTTTTATACTGATGCTGTTGCTGATGCTGCCTAATTTTAATTGGATCTCTATCACATCTTTCAAGGCTTATTTTGTTTCATTCTCTAGGACAATTTGCCTTATATTTCAGTTCGTGTAACCATCAAGTTGACTTAACACCAGTCAAAAGTTTCTATGTCGGTATCGGATGCAATGTGTGGAACAGGTCATAGAGTCCTCCAGTGTTGGGATTGTATGTAAAGTTCCAATTTTTACCTGTTATACAAGATAAACCTACGCCACATAGCAGCTTTGTGAATTTCGAAACTATGTCGTGTAGAGTTTGGGAATATATCCCTACAATTGTTTAATACATTCATATTTAATGCATCGACAGTGCTTTATCAGTGCTTTATCAGTGGTGTACATATTCAAGACATGGAATAAAGTTACATACTTATCATAATGCTATTTTTAAGGCTATTCCATTTGATCATTGTTTTATTGTTGGGCCAATCCATTAGATCGATGAGGTTTCAATTATCCTGCACCAGGTTGATGTTTTATTTATCCTGCACCAGGTATTTTTGCCAGGGGTTCATTGAAGTTTAGTTATCTGTTCCTTTTCGGCTTGTCCCTAGTCAATACACAGCACTTTAAACCAGTTATGTGCATGAACACTAAATTATAAAACCACTTCTGTGCTGTGTCTATTCAAAATAACAACTTCTCTGCAGGGTTCCACACAGTGTGTGCGTTTGTGTGTGTGTAGCTCTGCGGTTTATAGTCAATAGTCATAGTCAAAGTTATATAAACAACAGGGCGTCCAAAAGGTTTATGCACAATAGAACCTGGGTAGGTTGCAAATTGTATTTTAATAACACATTTCCTCCAAGTCAACAATTCATCTTAGGTTGTCATACAAGAAGGTGATAAATGAGATAAATGAGATAAATGTCATTCCAATAGTCAGCATCACGATGACATATTTATGTATTAGTTAAAGGGAGTTTACACAGTTGTGTGTCTAACCTTTTTAATGCGGGCTAGTTTACTTGAAAATGATACATGTTATTCGTGTATTGTTGTCGGAGTGTTAGATGGTTTAGCCTTTAGATAGATGTAGATCGTTATGCAAGTACTTGGTATTTCTATTGTGGCTGATACAACAGTGGAGCACCGACATAAATTGAGATTGTACCCTATAAACAGTCATGTACCGATTGATTGACTTACTGTTCATCAATTACTTAGGCGCCTGATAATGATGATTGATTACAAAAGTCTAAAATCGATCGTAGGTCAAAGGTAAAAATGCAGTCAAAGTCATGTTTAAAATAGAAATAAACTTGATTATCCAGGAGACAAAAGTTAATACACTTGGTAAAATGTGCATATTATACACAAATAAATGTATATCAGTTGTTTGCTGACTGAAATGAAGATAACCATGGCACGCGAAACAGTAGGAAAGATACATGCTTTATCAGCAATCATTCAGAGTTCTAAGTCTGCAACTGAGTAACATGTACATGTTACACTTCATATTATTTAACCGATTAAGATCGATATTCCTGATGCTAATTTAGGAACATTTAACAGTCAGTTTGTCTTTCGAGACACACATTACAGTTAAATCATCCTCCAACCTTTACATACTGGATAATTTTCTGACATTTATTTATTTTGCCAATGTCTGATGCATCAACTCATGTGGTCGTGGAGAAATGATTGAGGGAAATACCCATTAAAGGTTTTTAGATGTGGTCGTTGTTTGGTCTTAAATACTTCCTCGGCTTTCATGGCGTTATTCTATCAATCCTGAAGCAAGGACAAGGGCCAGGAAAGCGGCTAAACAGTTATGCTGCTAAGGCGATAATAGATATTGGGGGCCTTTATGTGCTACACCCAGACATTCAGGCTGATGATACCTGACTTGAACAGGATGGTGTTCATTTATCAACTGTGCGGAACACCTTGTTTCGTAAACCAGTTAGCATACCCAAACATTCCGGCTGATGATACCTGCCGTGAACAGGATGGTGTTCATTTATCAAATGTGAGGAACAACTTGTTTCTTAACCAGTTAGCGGCTGGATTTTAATGTTTCATTGAAAGTAGGCAGTGATGAGGAAATATATACTTTTTTGGCACTGTTTCTGTTTTGGGCGTGCATTCGGATATTGTGTTTTTGATACGCACTCTTCGCTGCTGCCAAAAAATGTTTCCCATATTTTTGGCGGTGGATGGGAGCCTGGACACTCTATGACTTGGAGTGTCCGAGCTCCCATCCATATGGCGGGCAGCGAAGGTCTGAAAGGAAGGACATATAAGTTTCAGTTTAACTTTATTCAGCTCCTGTATACCCAGAGACTGAATTGTAATCTAAACATAAATTATATACAAATTTGCTGTCCGTACGAATTGATAAAAAACATTTGAATTGATTGAATTCGGTGCACTTGTAATTATGCTTGAATATCAACCGTGCTTTCAACACTTGCTTAAATGCTTATCAGAAAAATTGCTTTCATAATGAACATTTAATTTGGTGCACATGTATTTATGTCCTTAATAGCGAGCACAGCTAGCGAGAAGTGCCGAAGGCACTTCGAGCGCAAGCGAACTTTACGGTAACGGGAGAAAAAAAAGAAAAAAAAAGAAAAAAAAGAAAAAAAGAAGATAATTGCTAATCTATGTGTCTCGATTTTGATGGTAAATCGTCGTTGTCATGCTTTAAGCATTTCTAACGCAGACACCGGCTCTCACTATAGGAGTTTTAGTTTCGAAATTCTGATTTGTTTTCTTTAAAACAGTTTTCTGTGCAACGTTTCCGTTATGATTGGTTAGAGTAGAGTTTCAGAAATAATTTGAAAGTCTCTCCGACTCCTTCACAAAGTGCTATAGAATATGTGCAGCAGAATATTTAAAGAGTTCAAATGCGAAACTAAGGCTTTCTAGAAAATATGTAGTTTCCGTGGGAAATTTCAAAATGACAACAAATGCAGGAATATACTGAACATGTCAACAATTGCAGAGCGCACAATGATTAAACAACACTAGCAGCATATGTGAGTTATTCATTTATTTTGTTTTTTTATTTGTAAACACTCGGTATGAAGGTTAAATTGTCTTGGCCGGAAACTTTCCACATTATGCAAATTAGCGCGTGTTAAAATCAGTGACGTAACTGTAGTAAATATTGACATTATTTGCAGATGACTAGTGACAACTCAGGTAATTTCTGGAAGACTCGGATTGCTTTTACTTTGTACTAACACTTTTGTGAATTGACGTTGAGCTAGTTTAAATGATTAATTGTGGACAAATCGATTATAATTTCTTTCACTTCGAACGAACACTTTTGTGGGTTTATGTTGAGCAAGTTTTAACTTCACCTTGAACTTTCCATCACTCAATGACTCATGTAAATATTCATGGTTGTGCGAAGATGTTCCAGAGGAACCCAGCACAGTACTGGAAGAATAAGAAGTTTAAATGATTAATTATTTATGGACAAACTAACCCCCCCCCCCCCCCCCCCCCCTCCACACACGACACACACACACACCACCACCCTGAAAAAAAAAGAGGAAAAGTTTCCTCTGGAAAGTCTTAGACTACAAGCCACCCCACCACTCCCCAGCCAGCATGGCCATATCGGATAGATTTTGGTAATTCATAATTTTGCATTGCAGAGATGTTGAGATTTTATTTTCAGTAGGTGATAAAATCTTTGTTACTCGGTTTTTATCCTTGGGTTCTATAGTAAAATAAAAATCTTTGGCAGAGTAAAAAGATGATAATTTTCACGATTTTGATTTTAAAAGATACATATATTGAATTAGTTTGCATGAATGTGCATGAAATTGGCAGGGTTTTAAAATAATCACACTGTAGATACCTTAATTTTAACAGTAAACTTGGTTGAACATCAAGGATAAAGACCGAGTTTATCACCTACCAGAATGTATAGGTTATGTCTTATTTTTGGTCACTGATTGGTCAGTATTTTTGATGATGCTCTATCAAAATTATGAATTGGTCGGAATGTCGGCAGATCGGCCCGATGTATCCGTTATCTGTCATAGACATCGGGCCGTTATGCAGACTGCCGCTCTGTTACCGATATCAGTAACAGAGCGGCAAGGCCCGATGTCTATCCGTTATCTGTATATAGGAAACATATCGGTCCGATATTGGCTTGCCGACTGGCTTTGTGTTTTTAGCTCTACTGATCAGAGATCAGCAGAGCTTATGCGGCGTCCGTCGTCCGTCCGTCTGTCCGTTAACTTTTATTTGTAGCGACTACTCCTCTGAAACTACTGGATGGATATTCATAAAACTTTACAGAAATGTTGCCCATGAAGTCTAGTTGATCCTAGCAAAAATTCATGTTGATGTGAAATCCAAGATGGCCGCCAAAGCTAAAAATAGATTTTTTAAATTCAAGTTTGTAGCGACTACTTCTTGAAAACTATAAGTGATATTGATATGGGACTTTTTCTAAAATGATCAGCATGACATGATGTTGGTCCTTGTCGAAAATCGTTTTGATTTGACGTTAAACATGGCTGCCAGCGGCCATCTTTGTTTACATAGAGTTATATAATGAAAACTTGTAGCGACTACTCCTCTGAAACTACTTGACGGATTTTCATGAAACTTCACAGGAATGTTGCTCTTGATGTCTAAATGATCCTAGCAAAATTTCAGGTCGGCCGGAAATTCAAGATGGCCGCCACGGCTAAAAATAACTTTGTAGCGACTACTTCCTGAAATCAAAATCAATCAGTAGAGCTTCAAGGTCATTGACCTCTTGTTTTTTTATGATTTGCTGAAAAGATATCGGTCAGATGTCGGCTAAATGTTGGATATGCCGACGTCGGGCCGACGTACAGCCGATTAATTCAATATTTTCCAATTTTTTGTTTGTATGGCATGCTAAATTGATTGTTCAATGCATTAATCTGAATGAATATAGCACATTTCTTCTAATGTCTATTATTATATCTCGGGCCATCGTCGGGCCGACGTAGTTTGCATCAGTTGATACCATATGTCGGGCTGCTGTCAGTCCGATATAACACGCCATAAATCCATAAATGGAGGTAATGACATGTCTTTTTGAATATTGGATATTTATTGTTAATGTGAACAGATATTCCTCGCAAATGTCATTTTTTACATTGCAAAATGATGCTACCTATATGCCTACATGTACATTCACAAGAGTTTTATTTATTGCTAATGAATATTTTTCCAGTCGAGCTAATTGAGATAAGCACCTAAACCTAAAAAAAGATATATATAAGGTAGTGAGTATTCATTAAATTGATTTGATAAAAAAAAATCGGACGAAGTTAAACGCCCGATAACCTTGTATGTTGCGAAACATATACATGTATTTTGGATTGGTAATCCGATGCTCTAGCTACATACTGTGCTAGCTGGATGGTGACAATAGAACGAATTTGATGTTTATTTGTCATAATGGGCCCACTTCGGGTCGAAACTATATCGGATACATTTTTGATAGATAACTAACCGATATTGGACCGATGATGGATAGTAAACTAAATGGATGTCTAACCGATGATGGATAGTAAACTAAAACGATATCTAACCGATATTGGACCGATGTGTAGCCGGCAAGATATCGGTCCGACATGAAGTCGATGGGCACGCCGATCTCAGGCCGATATCGTTTGCGATACTGGTCCTATATAAAAAAAATATGGGGCCGATGAAGGCTAGATATAGGATTGCTGGCTGGGTCCTCACCCCCTAGATTTGTTTATTTCAAAATACCCCCCCACCTACACACACACACACCGAACGACCCACAAAACACACACACCTGTGTGTACTACGGTGTGGTATTCCAGTGTGGCAGCACTATAGACTGTAGATAGATACATTACACTAAACACTATCATAAGTCCTGATTCTATTGTGCCCATACAGGTGGGTGTCCTATCGTTTAAAATATGGCGGATGGTCTTGTTCTCAGATAGTGATTTTTAAGTCAATATCTGTGGTATGATAAAAATGACCTCATTATAGAATTTAAAAACCGGAATGGTTTGTATTTGTTTTATGACATAATTATAGACCAGTGGTACGATTCACCGGAACACAACAGACCAGAACAGAGATGAAACACCAGGATGTACTGGAACTGCTTTTTCAGTGAAAAGCAAAAATGAGATTTACACTACATCTTCACACACTGAACATCTTCAAGAAAAGAGTCATCTATCCTTTGTTTATATTTAAATGGTTGTCTGTGACTGATAGTTGCATTATTCTGTCAGGCATTTACAAGCAGCATTGGATGGTGACACTAGCATCTTTTAGGAGTGGCCCATTGGGTCAGTCACACACAGATTGGATTTTTTCAAACCCATACACTGAAGTGAATGCAACTTGCCATCTTGTACAGACGGTTCTTATTCAAGGTAAGATCAGGACAGATGGACTGTGGTGTTAAAATTAAAACAATTATCCCTATCTCTCATCTATTTGCGAATCATATTTAGTGTTATCGGCTAAATACACAGGTCACAGTTTGCACATATTTAGTAATAAATAATAACAGAAAATATCAACATTTCTGGCAAAAAGAAAAAAAAATGTAAAAAAGCAATTGGAACAATGTATGTATATGTATAAAGTTAACAATCTTTCAGTTTAGTTATATCATGACAGTGTATACTTGAAGCAGTGAGGTAAATGCTGAATTTTGCAGTTTAGTTTTTTTCAAGCTAGTCTTAAAACTTTTTTATCTAAAATTATACTGATTTGCAAAAGAAAGTGTATACAGCTCAGTTGTGAAAATAAGTGTGCAATGAGTTTTTTTTTAATGATTTATTCATTCTTCTTATTATTATTGAGGCCCCCAGGAGGATGGAAGGGATACATCTTCCTTTGTTCCCTGAAAATATGAGTCCCCTTGTGTTCCCTTGTTCCCCACAACTATTTTGCTTTGTTCCCCAAAATTATTTGTCCAATGTTCCCCTGTCAAGGCTTTTTCTACTATTCTCACGGGTCCGACTATCGGTCCCGTTCCCAATGCCAAATATAGTTGTTTTTTCCCAATTCTGAAATAAAATTCCCCTTCCTTTTTTTTTTTTATTTACAAAGTCAGGTCAAATATACAAATGTTTACAAGGAAATACTATAAAAATAACAATATTTAAATCATGTATCATGTATTTAAACCAGGCAATTAAAACAACCTGATATTTATGTACAACTAACTTATGAAAATTCCCAATTTGAGGCGTAAAGCGATTAAATTTTCCCAATTTGTCCAGGGTCTTTTTCTCAAAATGGGCAGAAAAAGGCCTGCCTGTTCTCTAAAAGTATTTTTAATGTTTAAAAGATTTGCTAATGTTTCCCAAAATTCATTCTGGCCTGCATTACACTGTCATCACAAAAATATTGTTTGAAATGTTAACTTTTTGTGATTTTTTTTTTAATATTAAAACTAGATGTTAGAATTTTATTTCCTGTAAAGTCATGTTCCATTGTTCCCTAACCTGAAAATGTGTGTCAATGTTCGCTTTTCCCCTGAAAATAACAGCCATTGTTAACAGCCATTGTTAACAGCCATTGTTCCCTTGTTCACCAAATATAAATGGCCATTTTCCCCAAAACCCCTGAGAGGACCTCATTATTGTGTTGCTTTCAATTGTATTGTTCTTTAATTGAGTTTTATCTGTTTAAGATTTACTTTCACATTTTCTGTGCTCGCCTCAAGGTTTTACCTTAGTTCATATTATCTGTTATAGTCAACGGTTATTGGAGGACACAAAACTAGCGTTTTGAACTTATGGAGTAAATTTCACGGTGCAGTTGTTCGTACATGTACACCGGCATCTTGGTTTTACAAAGAGGTAAGATGTGCTTTGAGCTTACTGTTAACAACTTAAATTCCCTCCCTCCAAGCCCACAGGATCATTGATTGAAATCGATAATAGTGTTATGAAGTTGTATAAGTACAATAAGTTCATTTAAGACAGTTCATTATTTGTCAATACTTCTATTCAAAAGATAGTATTTTATGTTGCAAGATCATGTTGCTTTCTCTGAGTTATATATGTTCAGTTAATGCCTTCCTCTGCATCCACTTACGTAGTCAACCATTACTGGTGAGGCTTGGACATTAAGGGCACTTACATACTTGCTTGAAGTTTTGGATTACAGCTAGTTGATGTGTTTAAATGTTGTAGTGTTTAATTATTGGCGGGCAGCGAAGGGGTGAAAGGAAGGACATATAAGTTTCAGTTTAACTTTATTCAGCTCCTGTATACCCAGAGACTGAATTTTAATCTAAACATAAATTATATACAAATTTGCTGTCCGTACGAATTGATAAAAAAAAATTGAATTGATTGAATTCGGTGCACTTGTTATTATGCTTGAATATCAACCGTGCTTTCAACACTTGCTTAAATGCTTATCAGAAAAGTTGCTTTCATAATGAACATTTAATTTGGTGCACACGTATTTATGTCCTTAATATAGTAATATTCAATCTGCTTTATTGCTTAATGCTTTCTGCTGTAAGGGCTTGCCATAATGGTATTTTGTGCTTACCAGCAGCCCAATTGTTAAACCCCATGGTTGGGGCTTGTTTTTCAATCCATGCCACGCCCAATATTTGTCAAATATATTAAAGTTTAAAAAATATTTTTATGTATTGTTATTACAGTGCTTTTCAATAATAAGAAACAAGAGTACGGAGATGCTTTTACATAATAAGAAACAAGAGTACGGAGATGCTTGTTACAAAATAAAAAAACAAGAGTACGGAGATGCTTGTTACATAATAACAAACAAGAGTACGGAGATGCTTGTTACCTAAAAAGAAACAAGAGTACAGAGATGCTTGTTATAAAATAAGAAACAAGAGTACGGAGATGCTTGTTAAACAATCAGAAACAAGAATACGGAGATGCTTGTTACAAAATAAGAAACAATAGTACGGAGATGCTTGTTACATAATAAGAAACAATAGTACGGAAATGCTTTTTACCTAAAAAGAAACAAGAGTACAGAGATGCTTGTTACAAAATAAGAAACAAGAGTACGGAGATGCTTGTTACAAAATAAAAAACAAGAGTACGGAGATGCTTGTTACCAAAATGAAAAACAAGAGTACGGAGATGCTTGTTACATAATAAGAAACAAGAGTCCGGAAATGCTTGTTACATAATAAGAAACAAGAGTACGAGATGCTTGTTATATAATAAGAAGCAATAGTACGGAGATGCCTGTTACAGAATAACAAACAATAGCACGGAGATGCTTGTCACATAATAAGAAGCAAGAGTATGGAGATGATTGTTACAAAGTAAGAAACAAGAGTACGGAGATGCTCGTTACATAATAAGAAACAAGAGTACGGAGATGCTATGGAGATGCTCGTTACATAATAAGAAACAAGAGTACGGAGATGCTGGTTACATAATAAAAACAAGAGTACGGAGACGCTTTTTACATAATGAGAAAAAAGAGTACGGAGATGCTTGTTACAAAATAAAAAAAAAGAGTACGGAGATGCTTGTACATAACAATAAATAAGAGTACGAGATGCCTGTTACATAATAAGAAACAAGAGTACGGAGATGCTTGTTACAAAATAAAAAACAAGAGTACGGAGATGCTTGTTACATAACAATTAACAAGAGTACGAGATGCTTGTAACATAATAAGAAGCATAAGAACGGAGATGCCTGTTACACAATTAGAAACGAGAGTACGGAGATGCTTGTTACAAAATAAGAAACAAGAGTACGGAGATGCTTGTTAAACAATAAGAAACAAGAATACGGAGATACTTGTTACAAAATAAAAAACAAGAGTAAGGAGATGCTTGTTACAAAATAAAAAACAAGAGTACGGAGATGCTTGTTGCAAAATAAAAAAACAAGAGTACGAAGATGCTTGTTACATAATAAGAAACAAGATTACGGAAGTGCTTGTTACATTATAAGAAACAAGAGTCCGGAAATGCTTGTTACATAATAAGAAACAATAGTACGGAAATGCTTTTTACCTAAAAAGAAAAAAGAGTACAGAGATGCTTGTTACAAAATAAGAAACGAGAGTACGGAGATCCTTGTTACAAAATAAAAAACAAGAGTACGGAGATGCTTGTTACAAAATGAAAAACAAGAGTACGGAGATGCTTGTTACAAAATAAGAAACAAGAGTACGGAGATGCTTGTTAAACAATAAGAAACAAGAATACGGAGATACTTGTTACAAAATAAAAAACAAGAGTAAGGAGATGCTTGTTACAAAATAAAAAACAAGAGTACGGAGATGCTTGTTGCAAAATAAAAAAACAAGAGTACGAAGATGCTTGTTACATAATAAGAAACAAGATTACGGAAGTGCTTGTTACATTATAAGAAACAAGAGTCCGGAAATGCTTGTTACATAATAAGAAACAATAGTACGGAAATGCTTTTTACCTAAAAAGAAAAAAGAGTACAGAGATGCTTGTTACAAAATAAGAAACGAGAGTACGGAGATCCTTGTTACAAAATAAAAAACAAGAGTACGGAGATGCTTGTTACAAAATGAAAAACAAGAGTACGGAGATGCTTGTTACAAAATAAGAAACAAGAGTACGGAGATGCTTGTTAAACAATAAGAAACAAGAATACGGAGATACTTGTTACAAAATAAAAAACAAGAGTAAGGAGATGCTTGTTACAAAATAAAAAACAAGAGTACGGAGATGCTTGTTGCAAAATAAAAAAACAAGAGTACGAAGATGCTTGTTACATAATAAGAAACAAGATTACGGAAGTGCTTGTTACATTATAAGAAACAAGAGTCCGGAAATGCTTGTTACATAATAAGAAACAATAGTACGGAAATGCTTTTTACCTAAAAAGAAAAAAGAGTACAGAGATGCTTGTTACAAAATAAGAAACGAGAGTACGGAGATCCTTGTTACAAAATAAAAAACAAGAGTACGGAGATGCTTGTCACAAAATGAAAAACAAGAGTACGGAGATGCTTGTTACATAATAAGAAACCAGAGTACGAGATGCTTGTTACATAATAAGAAGCAATATTACGGAGATGCCTGTTACACAATAACAAACAATAGCACGGAGATGCTTGTCACATAATAAGAAGCAAGACTACGGAGATGATTGTTACAAAGTAAGAAACAAGAGTACGGAGATGCTCGTTACATAATAAGAAACAAGAGTACGGAAATGCTTTTTACATAATAAGAAACATGAGTATGGAAATGCTTGTTACATAATAAAAACAAGAGTACGGAGGTGATTGTTACATAATAAGAAACAAATGTACCGAGATGCTTTTACATAATGAGAAACAATAGTACGGAGATGCTTGTTACAAAATAAAAAACAAGAGTACGGAGATGCTTGTTACATAACAATTAACAAGAGTACGAGATGCTTGTAACATAATAAGAAGCATAAGAACGGAGATGCCTGTTACACAATTAGAAACGAGAGTACGGAGATGCTTGTTACAAAATAAGAAACAAGAGTACGGAGATGCTTGTTAAACAATAAGAAACAAGAATACGGAGATACTTGTTACAAAATAAAAAACAAGAGTAAGGAGATGCTTGTTACAAAATAAAAAACAAGAGTACGGAGATGCTTGTTGCAAAATAAAAAAACAAGAGTACGAAGATGCTTGTTACATAATAAGAAACAAGATTACGGAAGTGCTTGTTACATTATAAGAAACAAGAGTCCGGAAATGCTTGTTACATAATAAGAAACAATAGTACGGAAATGCTTTTTACCTAAAAAGAAAAAAGAGTACAGAGATGCTTGTTACAAAATAAGAAACAAGAGTACGGAGATCCTTGTTACAAAATAAAAAACAAGAGTACCGAGATGCTTGTTACAAAATGAAAAACAAGAGTACGGAGATGCTTGTTACATAATAAGAAACAGGAGTACGAGATGCTTGTTACATAATAAGAAGCAATATTACGGAGATGCCTGTTACACAATAACAAACAATAGCACGGAGATGCTTGTCACATAATAAGAAGCAAGAGTACGGAGATGATTGTTACAAAGTAAAAAACAAGAGTACGGAGATGCTCGTTACATAATAAGAAACAAGAGTACGGAAATGCTTTTTACATAATAAGAAACATGAGTATGGAAATGCTTGTTACATAATAAAAACAAGAGTACGGAGGTGATTGTTACATAATAAGAAACAAGTGTACCGAGATGCTTTTACATAATGAGAAACTATAGTACGGAGATGCTTGTTACAAAATAAAAAACAAGAGTACGGAGATGCTTGTTACATAACAATAAATAAGAGTACGAGATGCTTGTTACATAATAAGAAACAAGAGTACGGAGATGCTTGTTACATAACAATAAATAAGAGTATGAGATGCTTGTTACAAAATAAAAAACAAAAGTACTGAGATGCTTGTGACATAACAATAAACAAGAGTACGAGATGCTTGTAACATAATAAGAAGCATAAGTACGGAGATGCCTGATACCTAATAAGAAACAAGAGTATGGAGATGCTTGTTATATAATAATAAACAAGAGTACGAGATGCCTGTTACATGATAAGAAGCAATAGTACGGAAATGCTTGTCACATAATAAGAAGCAAGAGTACGGAGATGCTTGTTAAAAATTAAGAAACAAGAGTACGGAGATGCTCGTTACATAATAAGAAACAAGAGTACGGAAATGCTTGATACATAATAATAAACATGAGTACGGAGATGCTTATTACATAATAAGAAACAAGAGTACGGAGGTGCTTGTTGCATAATAAAAAACAAGAGTACGGAGGTGATTGTTACATAATAAGAAACAAGAGTACGAAGATGCTTGTTACAAAATAAAAAACAAGAATACGTAAATGCTTGTTACATAATAAGAAACAAAAGTACGGATATGATTGTTACATAATAAGAAACAGGAGTACGGAGGTGCTTGTTACATAATCAGAAACAAGAGTACAGCGATGTTTGATACATAATACGAAACAAGAGTACGGAGGTGCTTGTTACATAGTAAGAAAAAAGAGTACGGAGATGCTCGTTACGTAATAAAATAACAAGAGTATGGAGATGCTTGTTACATAATAAGAAACAAGAGTACGGAAATGCTTGTTACATAATAAAAACAAGAGAACGGAGGTGCTTGTTACATAATAAGAAACAAGAGTACGGAGATGCTTTTACATAATGACAAACAAGAGTACGGAGATGCTTGATACAAAATAAAAAACAAGAGTACGGAGATGCTTGTTACATAACAATTAACAAAAGTACGAGATGCTTGTAACATAATAAGAAGCATAAGAACGGAGATGCCTGTTACACAATTAGAAACGAGAGTACGGAGATGCTTGTTACAAAATAAGAAACAAGAGTACGGAGATGCTTGTTAAACTATAAGAAACAAGAATACGGAGATGCTTGTTACAAAATAAAAAACATGAGTAAGGAGATGCTTGTTACAAAATAAAAAACAAGAGTACGGAGATGCTTGTTGCAAAATAAAAAAACAAGAGTACGAAGATGCTTGTTACATAATAAGAAACAAGATTACGGAAGTGCTTGTTACATTATAAGAAACAAGAGTCCGGAAATGCTTGTTACATAATAAGAAACAATAGTACGGAAATGCTTTTTACCTAAAAAGAAAAAAGAGTACAGAGATGCTTGTTACAAAATAAGAAACAAGAGTACGAAGATGCTAGTTACAAAATGAAAAACAACAGTACGGAGATGCTTGTTACATAATAAGAAACAAGAGTTCGGAAATGCTTGTTACATAATAAGAAACAAGAGTACGAGATGCTTGTTACATAATAAGAAGCAATAGTACGGAGATGCCTGTTACACAATAACAAACAATAGCACGGAGATGCTTGTCACATAATAAGAAGCAAGAGTACGGAGATGATTGTTTCAAAGTAAGAAACAAGAGTACGGAGATGCTCGTTACATAATAAGAAACATGATTACGGAAATGCTTTTTACATAATAAGAAACATGAGTATGGAAATGCTTGTTACATAATAAAAACAAGAGTACGGAGGTGATTGTTACATAATAAGAAACAAGAGTACCGAGATGCTTTTACATAATGAGAAACAAGAGTACGGAGATGCTTGTTACAAAATAAAAAACAAGAGTACGGAGATATGCTTGTACATAACAATAAATAAGAGTACGAGATGCTTGTTACATAATAAGAAACAAGAGTACGGAGATGCTTGTTACAAAATAAAAAACAAGAGTACGGAGATGCTTGTTACATAACAATAAACAAGAGTACGCGATGCTTGTAACATAATAAGAAGCATAAGTACGGAGATGCCTGATACATAATAAGAAACAAGAGTACGGAGATGCTTGTTATATAATAATAAACAAGAGTACGAGATGACTGTTACATGATAAGAAGCAATAGTACGGAAATGCTTGTCACATAATAAGAAGCAAGAGTACGGAGATGCTTGTTAAAAAGTAAGAAACAAGAGTACGGAGATGCTCGTTACATAATAAGAAACAAGAGTACGGAAATGCTTGTTACATAATAATAAACATGAGTACGGAGATGCTTATTACATAATAAGAAACAAGAGTACAGAGGTACTTGTTGCATAATAAAAAACAAGAGTACGGAGGTGATTGTTACATAATAAGAAACAAGATTACGAAGATGCTTGTTACAAAATAAAAAACAAGAATACGTAAATGCTTGTTACATAATAAGAAACAAAAGTACGGATAAGATTGTTACATAATAAGAAACAGGAGTACGGAGGTGCTTGTTACATAATCAGAAACAAGAGTACAGCGATGTTTGATACATACTACGAAACAAGAGTACGGAGGTGCGTGTTACATAGTAAGAAAAAAGAGTACGGAGATGCTCGTAAGGTAATAAAATAACAAGAGTATGGAGATGCTTGTTACATAATAAGAAACAAGAGTACGGAAATGCTTGTTACATAATAAAAACAAGAGAACGGAGGTGCTTGTTACATAATAAGAAACAAGAGTACGGAGATGCTTTTACATAATGACAAACAAGAGTACGGAGATGCTTGTTACAAAATAAAAAACAAGAATACGGAGATGCTTGTTACCTAATAAGAAACAAGAGTACAGAGATGCGTGTTGCAAAATAAAAAAAAGACTACGGAGATGCTTGTTAAAAATTAAAAAAAGAGTACGAAGATGTTTAACATATAAGAAACAAGAGTACGGAGGTCCTTGTTACATAATAAAAAACAAGAGTACGGAGGTGATAGTTACATAATAAGAAACAATAGTACGGAGATGCTCGCTACTTAATAAGAAACAAGAGCACGGAGATAATTGTTACATTTTAAGAAACAAGAGTACGGAGATCTCTGTATTCTTGTTTTTACATAATAATAAACAAGAGTACGAGATGCTTGTTACATAATAAGAATCAATAGTACGGAGATGCCTGTTACACAATAAGAAACAAGAGTACGGAGATGCTTGTCACATGATAAGAAGCAAGAGTACGGATATGCTTGTTACACTGTAAGAAACAAGAGTACGGAGATGCTCGTTACATTATAGGAAACATGAATACGGAAATGCTTGTTACATAATAAGAAACATGAGTACGGAGATGCTTGTTACAAAATAAAAAACAAGAGTACGGAGGTGCTTGTTACATAATAAGAAACAAGAGTACGTAGACGTTTTTACATAATAAGAAACAACAGTACAGAGATGCTTGTTACAAAATAAGAAACAAGAGTAGGGAGATTCTTGTTACAAAATAAAAAACAAGAGTACGTAGATGCTTGTTACAAAGAAAACAAGAGTACGGAAATGTGCGATACATAATAAGAAACAAGAGTACGGAGAAGTTTGTTACATAATAAGAAACAAGAGTACGGAGGTGCTTGTTACATAATAAAAAACAAGAGTCCGGAGATGCTTATTACATAATAAGAAACAATAGTACGAAGATGCTTGTTACATAATAATAAACAAGAGTGCGATATGATTGTTACATAATAAGGAGCAATAGTACGGAGATGCCTGTTACACAATAAGAAACAAGAGTACGGAGATGCTCGTTACATAATAAGAAACAAGAGTATGGAAATGCTTGTTACATAATAAGAAACATGAGTACGGAGATGCTTGTTACATAATAATAAACAAGAGTACGAAGATGCTTGTTATATAATAAGAAACAAGAGTACGGAGATGCTTGTTACGTATTAAGAAACAAGAGTACGGAGATGCTTGTTACAAAATGAAAAACCAAAGTACGGAGACGCTTGTTCAAAATAAAAAACAAGAGTACGGATGGGCTTGCTACATAATAAAAAACAAGAGTACGGAGGTGATTGTTACATAATAAGAAACAAGAGTACGGAGATGCTTGTTACAAAATAAAAAACAAGAATACGGAGATGCTTGTTACATAATAAGAAACAAAAGTACGGATATGATTGTTACATAATAAGAAACAAGAGTACGGATGTGCTTGTTACATAATAAGAAACAAGAGTACGAAGGTGCTTGTTACATAGTAAAAAAATAAGAGTACGGAGATACTCGTTACGTAATAAGAAACAAGAGTACGGAGATGCTTGTTACATAATAAGAAACAAGAGTACGGATATGATTGTTACATAATGAGAAACAAGAGTACGGAGATACTTGTTACATAATAGGAAA